>CAWUBA010000167.1:0-102411 GCA_963920205.1 Stenodema calcarata | reverse complement strand
ATATTTTCAATTATCTACTTTACATATTGAAGGTGATACCGCCATTTTTAATTTGGATATAAGCCCATTTGATGAAAAACCGTGGATATGAGCCATTTTGAAAAAAAAATGGGACTCTTGAATAAAAACATCACATTTCCATCCCTTGTTATTTAATATAAAATTGAAAGATAAAAATAATATTCTCAAGAAACTTTTTTCAGAAAACCGTACAATACATAATTTGAAAAAAAAAAAACTGAAAATTAAACATGCAGTTCGCCGCAGTCAACATCAAGGAGGTGCTAGGCTTCACCCCAAAGATTCATTTTCCACAAAAAAAACGAAAAGTGTAAAAAGTGGATATAAGCCCGTTTGAAAGTAAGCTCCTCATATCGACTCGACGTTTTTATTTTAGTTCGAATGGACCTTCAAGAAGAGCATTTGTCGACTCAAATACTTCGTGAAAACGAAAAAAAGTTGACTTCATATCGACTCGAGGTGTTTATTTGAGTTCGAATGAACCTTCAAGAAGAGCAATTGTCGACTCAAATACTTCGTGAAAACGAAAAAAAGTTGACTTCATATCGACTCGAGGTGTGCATTTGAGTTCGAATGGACCTTCAAGAAGAGCAATTGTCGACTCAAATACTTCGTGAAAACGAAAAAATGTTGACTTCATATCGACTCGAGGTGTTTATTTGAGTTCGAATGGACCTTCATGAAGAGCAATTGTCGACTCAAATACTTGGTGAAAACGAAAAATGCTCAAAGGATGCTCAAAGGATGCTCAAAGGATGCTCAATGATGTTCAGTGATGCTCAAAGGATGCTCAAAGGATGCTCAAAGGATGCTCAGTGATGCTCAAAGGATGCTCAAAGGATGCTCAAAGGATGCTCAATGATGCTCAATGATGCTCAGTGATGCTCAGTGAATTGGGGATACAGGTGAACGGCAAAGGTGAAATTGTATTAATTCGTCATACAGGTGAACGGCAAACTTGGACACCTCCTTAAGAGTTTCATAGTTACTCCCGCCGTTTACCCGCACTTGCTTGTGAATGGGAAACGTAATTCCACCTAAACCCAATGAATATTGAGAGGATAGGGATTGATGGATATAACAAGGGCGAAATATTGCGCAGAAATGAAAGTGTAGAGATCGTACACACTACTTTCAACGTCAAAACGTGGACTTGTGTTAATTTTCTATTCTTTGCTACCCACCTTAATCTTATCACCGACTTTAGGAATTATTCTTATATACTTTCCATACAGGTGAACGGCAAAGGTGAAATTGTATTAATACGTCATACAGGTGAACGGCAAACTTGGACACCTCCTTAAGAGTTTCATAGTTACTCCCGCCGTTTACCCGCACTTGCTTGTGAATGGGAAACGTAATTCCACCTAAACCCAATGAATATTGAGAGGATAGGGATTGATGGATATAACAAGGGCGAAATATTAGGCAGAAATGAAAGTGTAGAGATCGTACACACTATTTTCAACGTCAAAACGTGGACTTGTGTTAATTTTCTATTCTTTGTTACCCACCTTAATCTTATCGCCGACTTTAGGAATTATTCTTATATACTTTCCATACAGGTGAACGGCAAAGGTGAAATTGTATTAATACGTCATACAGGTGAACGGCAAACTTGGACACCTCCTTAAGAGTTTCATACTCCTTACTTGCTTGTGAATGGGGAACGTAATTCCATCTAAACCCAATGAATATTGATGGATATAACAAGGGCGAAATATTGGGCAGAAATGAAAGTGTAGAGATCGTACACACTATTTTCAACGTCAAAACGTGGACTTGTGTTAATTTTCTATTCTTTGTTACCCACCTTAATCTTATCACCGACTTTAGGAATTATTCTTATATACTTTCCATACAGGTGAACGGCAAAGGTGAAATTGTATTAATACGTCATACAGGTGAACGGCAAACTTGGACACCTCCTTAAGAGTTTCATAGTTACTCCCGCCGTTTACCCGCACTTGCTTGTGAATGGGGAACGTAATTCCATCTAAACCCAATGAATATTGAGAGGATAGGGATTGATGGATATAACAAGGGCGAAATATTGGGCAGAAATGAAAGTGTAGAGGATCGTACACACTATTTTCAACGTCAAAACGTGGACTTGTGTTAATTTTCTATTCTTTGTTACCCACCTTAATCTTATCACCGACTTTAGGAATTATTCTTATATACTTTCCATACAGGTGAACGGCAAAGGTGAAATTGTATTAATACGTCATACAGGTGAACGGCAAACTTGGACACCTCCTTAAGAGTTTCATACTCCTTACTTGCTTGTGAATGGGGAACGTAATTCCATCTAAACCCAATGAATATTGAGAGGATAGGGATTGATGGATATAACAAGGGCGAAATATTGGGCAGAAATGAAAGTGTAGAGATCGTACACACTATTTTCAACGTCAAAACGTGGACTTGTGTTAATTTTCTATTCTTTGTTACCCACCTTAATCTTATCACCGACTTTAGGAATTATTCTTATATACTTTCCATACAGGTGAACGGCAAAGGTGAAATTGTATTAATACGTCATACAGGTGAACGGCAAACTTGGACACCTCCTTAAGAGTTTCATAGTTACTCCCGCCGTTTACCCGCACTTGCTTGTGAATGGGGAACGTAATTCCATCTAAACCCAATGAATATTGAGAGGATAGGGATTGATGGATATAACAAGGGCGAAATATTGGGCAGAAATGAAAGTGTAGAGGATCGTACACACTATTTTCAACGTCAAAACGTGGACTTGTGTTAATTTTCTATTCTTTGTTACCCACCTTAATCTTATCACCGACTTTAGGAATTATTCTTATATACTTTCCATACAGGTGAACGGCAAAGGTGAAATTGTATTAATACGTCATACAGGTGAACGGCAAACTTGGACACCTCCTTAAGAGTTTCATACTCCTTACTTGCTTGTGAATGGGGAACGTAATTCCATCTAAACCCAATGAATATTGAGAGGATAGGGATTGATGGATATAACAAGGGCGAAATATTGGGCAGAAATGAAAGTGTAGAGATCGTACACACTATTTTCAACGTCAAAACGTGGACTTGTGTTAATTTTCTATTCTTTGTTACCCACCTTAATCTTATCACCGACTTTAGGAATTATTCTTATATACTTTCCATACAGGTGAACGGCAAGGGTGAAATTGTATTAATACGTCATACAGGTGAACGGCAAACTTGGACACCTCCTTAAGAGTTTCATAGTTACTCCCGCCGTTTACCCGCACTTGCTTGTGAATGGGAAACTCGAGGTGTTTATTTGAGTTCGAATGGACCTTCAAGAAGAACGAAAAAAAGTTGACTTCATATGAGGAGCTTACTTTCAAAAGGGCTTATATCCACTTCGAACTTTTTTTGGGAAAACGAAAAAAACAATTTATGATATGATGCAAGATTGCAAAGGTTCTCACGTTTCCATTATAGTTTCTACATAGCAGTGTAAAGAACACCATATATTTTCAATTATCTACTTTACATATTGAAGGTGATACCGCCATTTTTAATTTGGATATAAGCCCATTTGATGAAAAACCGTGGATATGAGCCATTTTGAAAAAAAAATGGGACTCTTGAATAAAAACATCACATTTCCATCCCTTGTTATTTAATATAAAATTGAAAGATAAAAATAATATTCTCAAGAAACTTTTTCCAGAAAACCGTACAATACATAATTTGAAAAAAAAAAAAACTGAAAATTAAACATGCAGTTCGCCGCAGTCAACATCAAGGCAGTCACAACGTTGTTCATCTTCTGTGTCTTCATTTCCCTCAAGATCTCCGCTTTTCCTCTTTTGACGATGGAGTTATACACTTCTGTGGCAGAGTCAAACCTGTAGTGGAGTTGGCATTTAACCCTGGTGCTGACATCATCAGATCGCGTTGTGAACTCCTTAATTGTCACTCTTTTGGCTTGACTGATCCCCTTGATTTTACTATGAATATTTTGAAGAGATTTTACGTCAAGTACTTGCCAGTCCCTCCCTAGTTTTTTTACAGAGCCTATTTCAGAGTAGATGCGATTGTACTCTTCTCTGGTAGTTATAACCGATAAGTTTTTTAATTGTTTCTCTGCTCTCCCAAAAACTCTATCAGCGGGAAGGAAACTGTGTCCCCTCACTGGGAATGTAAGCTGAATTGACTTTACGTGAATGCAGGACGTGGGCATTTTTGTTCTGTCCGGCGCATCCATCACAAAACAGCAATGTTGAAGTCTTGAGTGAAAACTTTATAAAAAAATGAGTATGTAACGGTCTTGAAGGGTGGAGCTGATCCATTATATATCGAATGTAATTTACGAATGTTCAGTTCTGCGGGCAAATACACTCTGACACTTTTTTGTCTGCCGTAATGGGATTCGACGCATTTCAAACCCTTAATAAAATCGCGGACTCTTTCCCGTAGAGAAGTAAATTTTGGAGATTTTTGATCCCCTCCCCTTTTTTCAGCTGGCAAAGCACCGTTTTTTACACAGTGCCCAATCCTCTGAACACGTTTTTGGCCAACGCCAAAAACAAAGCAAAAACACCAGTTTGGATGTAAGCCCATTCGATGTGAAATGAAAGTCATACACACCAGTATCAGATGGATGAAAGCCACTTCGATGAAAAAGATTCAGTTGAACATAACGGGGTGGATTTTCTATTTTTCAATTCTTCATTTTTGCCGTTCACCTGAATGGAGGTGTATTCCGTTTGCCGTTCACCTGTATGGAAAGGATATAAGAATATTAAGTATATAAGAAAATTAACATTGGGTTTAGGTGGAATTAAGTTCTACAGGAGAAATGCTTATGTAACTGCCCTCAGAACTCTATACCAAAAAGAAATAAATATTTTTTTGTTTTCCAGCCTGTCAAATTTTAGAAAAACTATTAAATAGCTGTTTATAATTCTCCATTGTTAAGTCCTCCTAATGTTTTCTTGTGTATAAGTTAATTATTTAATTTTCGTATTGTCTTGTTCTATACATTGTTACTATGATAAATTTTTGTTTTTGTTAATTAACGTTTATGTCTTAGGTTATTGCATCACCTGTGTGCTGCTGTTATAATAGTGATGGATGAACTCCTCCGAAGAGCACAAGTTCCCTTGAACTTATTCTTCGGTGGGCAATAAGTTGTGAAAATGATACCGATTGAATTATATACTTAACTATTTTGCCAATAAAGGAATACAATACAATACAATACAATACTCCCTCGAGCGGTCGCGGGCGGCATTTTATGCCGAAATTAAAACTCAATTTTTACTCCCTCGAGCGGTCGCGGGCGGCATTTTATGCCGAAATTAAAACTCAATTTTTACTCCCTCGAGCGGTCGCGGGCGGCATTTTATGCCGAAATTAAAACTCAATTTTTACTCCCTCGAGCGGTCGCGGGCGGCATTTTATGCCGAAATTAAAACTCAATTTTTACTCCCTCGAGCGGTCGCGGGCGGCATTTTATGCCGAAATTAAAACTCAATTTTTACTCCCTCGAGCGGTCGCGGGCGGCATTTTATGCCGAAATTAAAACTCAATTTTTACGCGCCTAAGTCAGCTGTTAAGAAAGTGCAAATCGTGCAAAATAAATTATTACGAATTATATTAAATGAAAACTCTAGATATTCTTCCTCACTTTTGTTTAAATCTTTTGAAGTTAAAAATATTGATCAAATTTATCATTTTCAATCTTGCATACATCTTTTTGGCACTAAAGTTGATCCACGTCCTCTTTTATCTTCGTCTGTTACTCGTAACTACAATAATTCCCGTGTCATTCTTCCTAATATAAATACTGAGTTCTACAGGAGAAATGCTTATGTAACTGCCCTCAGAACTCTATACCAAAAAGAAATAAATATTTTTTCGTTTTCCAGCCTGTCAAATTTTAAAAAACTATTAAATAGCTGTTTATATTTCTGCATTGTTAAGTCCTCGTAATGTTTTCTTGTGTATAAGTTAATTATTTAATTTTCGTATTGTCTTGTTCTTTACATTGTTACTATGATAAATTTTTGTTTTTGTTAATTAACGTTTATGTCTTAGGTTATTGCATCACCTGTGTGCTGCTGTTATAATAGTGATAGATGAACTCCTCCGAAGAGCACAAGTTCCCTTGAACTTATTCTTCGGTGGGCAATAAGTTGTGAAAATGATACCGATTGAATTATATACTTAACTATTTTGCCAATAAAGGAATACAATACAATACTCCCTCGAGCGGTCGCGGGCGGCATTTTATGCCGAAATTAAAACTCAATTTTTACTCCCTGAGCGGTCGCGGGCGGCATTTTATGCCGAAATTAAAACTCAATTTTTACTCCCTCGAGCGGTCGCGGGCGGCATTTTATGCCGAAATTAAAACTCAATTTTTACTCCCTCGAGCGGTCGCGGGCAGCATTTTATGCCGAAATTAAAACTCAATTTTTACTCCCTCGAGCGGTCGCGGGCGGCATTTTAAGCCGAAATTAAAACTCAATTTTTACTCCCTCGAGCGGTCGCGGGCGGCATTTTATGCCGAAATTAAAACTCAATTTTTACTCCCTCGAGCGGTCGCGGGCGGCATTTTATGCCGAAATTAAAACTCAATTTTTACTCCCTCGAGCGGTCGCGGGCGGCATTTTATGCCGAAATTAAAACTCAATTTTTACTCCCTCGAGCGGTCGCGGGCTGCATTTTATGCCGAAATTAAAACTCAATTTTTACTCCCTCGAGCGGTCGCGGGCGGCATTTTATGCCGAAATTAAAAATCAATTTTTACTTCCTCGAGCGGTCGCGGGCGGTATTTTATGCCGAAATTAAAACTCAATTTTTACTCCCTCGAGCGGTCGCGGGCGGCATTTTATGCCGAAATTAAAACTCAATTTTTACGCGCCTAAGTCAGCTGTTAAGAAAGTGCAAATCGTGCCAAATAAATTATTACGGATTATATT
The DNA here is from genome assembly GCA_963920205.1 of Stenodema calcarata. NCBI lineage: Eukaryota > Metazoa > Arthropoda > Insecta > Hemiptera > Miridae > Stenodema > Stenodema calcarata. Next base: position 95,446 of record CAWUBA010000167.1, on the reverse strand, counting down.
AAATAAAAACTCTAGATATTCTTCCACACTTTTGTTTAAATCTTTTGAAGTTACAAATATTAATCAAATTTATCATTTTCAATCTTGCATACATCTTTTTGGCGCTAAAGTTGATCCACGTCCTCTTTTATCTTCGTCTGTTACTCGTAACTACAATAATTCTCGTGTCATTCTTCCTAATATAAATACTGAGTTCTACAGGAGAAATGCTTATGTAACTGCCCTCAGAACTCTATACCAAAAAGAAATAAATATTTTTTCGTTTTCCAGCCTGTCAAATTTTAAAAAACTATTAAATAGCTGTTTATAATTCTGCATTGTTAAGTCCTCGTAATGTTTTCTTGTGTATAAGTTAATTATTTAATTTTCGTATTGTCTTGTTCTTTACATTGTTACTATGATAAATTTTAGTTTTTGTTAATTAACGTTTATGTCTTAGGTTATTGCATCACCTGTGTGCTGCTGTTATAATAGTGATAGATGAACTCCTCCGAAGAGCACAAGTTCCCTTGAACTTATCCTTCGGTGGGCAATAAGTTGTGAAAATGATACCGATTGAATTATATACTTAACTATTTTGCCAATAAAGGAATACAATACAATACAATACAATACTCCCTCGAGCGGTCGCGGGCGGCATTTTATGCCGAAATTAAAACTCAATTTTTACTCCCTCGAGCGGTCGCGGGCGGCATTTTATGCCGAAATTAAAACTCAATTTTTACTCCCTCGAGCGGTCGCGGGCGGCATTTTATGCCGAAATTAAAACTCAATTTTTACGCGCCTAAGTCAGCTGTTAAGAAAGTGCCAATCGTGCAAAATAAATTATTACGAATTATATTAAATAAAAACTCTAGATATTCTTCCTCACTTTTGTGTAAATCTTTTGAATTTAAAAATATTAATCAAATTTATCATTTTCAATCTTGCATACTTACATGTTTTTGGAGCTAAAGTTGATCCACGTCATCTTTTATCTTCGTCTGTTACTCGTAACTACAATAATTCCCGTGTCATTCTTCCTAATATAAATACTGAGTTCTACAGGAGAAATGCTTATGTAACTGCCCTCAGAACTCTATACCAAAAAGAAATAAATATTTTTTTGTTTTCCAGCCTGTCAAATTTTAGAAAAACTATTAAATAGCTGTTTATAATTCTCCATTGTTAAGTCCTCCTAATGTTTTCTTGTGTATAAGTTAATTATTTAATTTTCGTATTGTCTTGTTCTATACATTGTTACTATGATAAATTTTTGTTTTTGTTAATTAACGTTTATGTCTTAGGTTATTGCATCACCTGTGTGCTGCTGTTATAATAGTGATGGATGAACTCCTCCGAAGAGCACAAGTTCCCTTGAACTTATTCTTCGGTGGGCAATAAGTTGTGAAAATGATACCGATTGAATTATATACTTAACTATTTTGCCAATAAAGGAATACAATACAATACAATACAATACTCCCTCGAGCGGTCGCGGGCGGCATTTTATGCCGAAATTAAAACTCAATTTTTACTCCCTCGAGCGGTCGCGGGCGGCATTTTATGCCGAAATTAAAACTCAATTACTACTCCCTCGAGCGGTCGCGGGCAGCATTTGATGCCGAAATTAAAACTCAATTTTTACTCCCTCGAGCGGTCGCGGGCGGCATTTTATGCCGAAATTAAAACTCAATTTTTACTCCCTCGAGCGGTCGCGGGCGGCATTTTATGCCGAAATTAAAACTCAATTTTTACTCCCTCGAGCGGTCGCGGGCGGCATTTTATGCCGAAATTAAAACTCAATTTTTACTCCCTCGAGCGGTCGCGGGCGGCATTTTATGCCGAAATTAAAACTCAATTTTTACTCCCTCGAGCGGTCGCGGGCGGCATTTTATGCCGAAATTAAAACTCAATTTTTACGCGCCTAAGTCAGCTGTTAAGAAAGTGCAAATCGTGCAAAATAAATTATTACGAATTATATTAAATGAAAACTCTAGATATTCTTCCTCACTTTTGTTTAAATCTTTTGAATTTAAAAATATTAATCAAATTTATCATTTTCAATCTTGCATACTTACATGTTTTTGGAGCTAAAGTTGATCCACGTCATCTTTTATCTTCGTCTGTTACTCGTAACTACAATAATTCCCGTGTCATTCTTCCTAATATAAATACTGAGTTCTACAGGAGAAATGCTTATGTAACTGCCCTCAGAACTCTATACCAAAAAGAAATAAATATTTTTTCGTTTTCCAGCCTGTCAAATTTTAAAAAACTATTAAATAGCTGTTTATATTTCTGCATTGTTAAGTCCTCGTAATGTTTTCTTGTGTATAAGTTAATTATTTAATTTTCGTATTGTCTTGTTCTTTACATTGTTACTATGATAAATTTTTGTTTTTGTTAATTAACGTTTATGTCTTAGGTTATTGCATCACCTGTGTGCTGCTGTTATAATAGTGATAGATGAACTCCTCCGAAGAGCACAAGTTCCCTTGAACTTATTCTTCGGTGGGCAATAAGTTGTGAAAATGATACCGATTGAATTATATACTTAACTATTTTGCCAATAAAGGAATACAATACAATACTCCCTTGAGCGGTCGCGGGCGGCATTTTATGCCGAAATTAAAACTCAATTTTTACTCCCTGAGCGGTCGCGGGCGGCATTTTATGCCGAAATTAAAACTCAATTTTTACTCCCTCGAGCGGTCGCGGGCGGCATTTTATGCCGAAATTAAAACTCAATTTTTACTCCCTCGAGCGGTCGCGGGCAGCATTTTATGCCGAAATTAAAACTCAATTTTTACTCCCTCGAGCGGTCGCGGGCGGCATTTTAAGCCGAAATTAAAACTCAATTTTTACTCCCTCGAGCGGTCGCGGGCGGCATTTTATGCCGAAATTAAAACTCAATTTTTACTCCCTCGAGCGGTCGCGGGCGGCATTTTATGCCGAAATTAAAACTCAATTTTTACGCGCCTAAGTCAGCTGTTAAGAAAGTGCCAATCGTGCAAAATAAATTATTACGAATTATATTAAATAAAAACTCTAGATATTCTTCCTCACTTTTGTGTAAATCTTTTGAATTTAAAAATATTAATCAAATTTATCATTTTCAATCTTGCATACTTACATGTTTTTGGAGCTAAAGTTGATCCACGTCATCTTTTATCTTCGTCTGTTACTCGTAACTACAATAATTCCCGTGTCATTCTTCCTAATATAAATACTGAGTTCTACAGGAGAAATGCTTATGTAACTGCCCTCAGAACTCTATACCAAAAAGAAATAAATATTTTTTCGTTTTCCAGCCTGTCAAATTTTAAAAAACTATTAAATAGCTGTTTATATTTCTGCATTGTTAAGTCCTCGTAATGTTTTCTTGTGTATAAGTTAATTATTTAATTTTCGTATTGTCTTGTTCTTTACATTGTTACTATGATAAATTTTTGTTTTTGTTAATTAACGTTTATGTCTTAGGTTATTGCATCACCTGTGTGCTGCTGTTATAATAGTGATAGATGAACTCCTCCGAAGAGCACAAGTTCCCTTGAACTTATTCTTCGGTGGGCAATAAGTTGTGAAAATGATACCGATTGAATTATATACTTAACTATTTTGCCAATAAAGGAATACAATACAATACTCCCTTGAGCGGTCGCGGGCGGCATTTTATGCCGAAATTAAAACTCAATTTTTACTCCCTGAGCGGTCGCGGGCGGCATTTTATGCCGAAATTAAAACTCAATTTTTACTCCCTCGAGCGGTCGCGGGCGGCATTTTATGCCGAAATTAAAACTCAATTTTTACTCCCTCGAGCGGTCGCGGGCAGCATTTTATGCCGAAATTAAAACTCAATTTTTACTCCCTCGAGCGGTCGCGGGCGGCATTTTAAGCCGAAATTAAAACTCAATTTTTACTCCCTCGAGCGGTCGCGGGCGGCATTTTATGCCGAAATTAAAACTCAATTTTTACTCCCTCGAGCGGTCGCGGGCGGCATTTTATGCCGAAATTAAAACTCAATTTTTACGCGCCTAAGTCAGCTGTTAAGAAAGTGCCAATCGTGCAAAATAAATTATTACGAATTATATTAAATAAAAACTCTAGATATTCTTCCTCACTTTTGTGTAAATCTTTTGAATTTAAAAATATTAATCAAATTTATCATTTTCAATCTTGCATACTTACATGTTTTTGGAGCTAAAGTTGATCCACGTCATCTTTTATCTTCGTCTGTTACTCGTAACTACAATAATTCCCGTGTCATTCTTCCTAATATAAATACTGAGTTCTACAGGAGAAATGCTTATGTAACTGCCCTCAGAACTCTATACCAAAAAGAAATAAATATTTTTTTGTTTTCCAGCCTGTCAAATTTTAGAAAAACTATTAAATAGCTGTTTATAATTCTCCATTGTTAAGTCCTCCTAATGTTTTCTTGTGTATAAGTTAATTATTTAATTTTCGTATTGTCTTGTTCTATACATTGTTACTATGATAAATTTTTGTTTTTGTTAATTAACGTTTATGTCTTAGGTTATTGCATCACCTGTGTGCTGCTGTTATAATAGTGATGGATGAACTCCTCCGAAGAGCACAAGTTCCCTTGAACTTATTCTTCGGTGGGCAATAAGTTGTGAAAATGATACCGATTGAATTATATACTTAACTATTTTGCCAATAAAGGAATACAATACAATACAATACAATACTCCCTCGAGCGGTCGCGGGCGGCATTTTATGCCGAAATTAAAACTCAATTTTTACTCCCTCGAGCGGTCGCGGGCGGCATTTTATGCCGAAATTAAAACTCAATTACTACTCCCTCGAGCGGTCGCGGGCAGCATTTGATGCCGAAATTAAAACTCAATTTTTACTCCCTCGAGCGGTCGCGGGCGGCATTTTATGCCGAAATTAAAACTCAATTTTTACTCCCTCGAGCGGTCGCGGGCGGCATTTTATGCCGAAATTAAAACTCAATTTTTACTCCCTCGAGCGGTCGCGGGCGGCATTTTATGCCGAAATTAAAACTCAATTTTTACTCCCTCGAGCGGTCGCGGGCGGCATTTTATGCCGAAATTAAAACTCAATTTTTACTCCCTCGAGCGGTCGCGGGCGGCATTTTATGCCGAAATTAAAACTCAATTTTTACGCGCCTAAGTCAGCTGTTAAGAAAGTGCAAATCGTGCAAAATAAATTATTACGAATTATATTAAATGAAAACTCTAGATATTCTTCCTCACTTTTGTTTAAATCTTTTGAAGTTAAAAATATTGATCAAATTTATCATTTTCAATCTTGCATACATCTTTTTGGCACTAAAGTTGATCCACGTCCTCTTTTATCTTCGTCTGTTACTCGTAACTACAATAATTCCCGTGTCATTCTTCCTAATATAAATACTGAGTTCTACAGGAGAAATGCTTATGTAACTGCCCTCAGAACTCTATACCAAAAAGAAATAAATATTTTTTCGTTTTCCAGCCTGTCAAATTTTAAAAAACTATTAAATAGCTGTTTATATTTCTGCATTGTTAAGTCCTCGTAATGTTTTCTTGTGTATAAGTTAATTATTTAATTTTCGTATTGTCTTGTTCTTTACATTGTTACTATGATAAATTTTTGTTTTTGTTAATTAACGTTTATGTCTTAGGTTATTGCATCACCTGTGTGCTGCTGTTATAATAGTGATAGATGAACTCCTCCGAAGAGCACAAGTTCCCTTGAACTTATTCTTCGGTGGGCAATAAGTTGTGAAAATGATACCGATTGAATTATATACTTAACTATTTTGCCAATAAAGGAATACAATACAATACTCCCTCGAGCGGTCGCGGGCGGCATTTTATGCCGAAATTAAAACTCAATTTTTACTCCCTGAGCGGTCGCGGGCGGCATTTTATGCCGAAATTAAAACTCAATTTTTACTCCCTCGAGCGGTCGCGGGCGGCATTTTATGCCGAAATTAAAACTCAATTTTTACTCCCTCGAGCGGTCGCGGGCAGCATTTTATGCCGAAATTAAAACTCAATTTTTACTCCCTCGAGCGGTCGCGGGCGGCATTTTAAGCCGAAATTAAAACTCAATTTTTACTCCCTCGAGCGGTCGCGGGCGGCATTTTATGCCGAAATTAAAACTCAATTTTTACTCCCTCGAGCGGTCGCGGGCGGCATTTTATGCCGAAATTAAAACTCAATTTTTACTCCCTCGAGCGGTCGCGGGCGGCATTTTATGCCGAAATTAAAACTCAATTTTTACTCCCTCGAGCGGTCGCGGGCTGCATTTTATGCCGAAATTAAAACTCAATTTTTACTCCCTCGAGCGGTCGCGGGCGGCATTTTATGCCGAAATTAAAAATCAATTTTTACTTCCTCGAGCGGTCGCGGGCGGCATTTTATGCCGAAATTAAAACTCAATTTTTACTCCCTCGAGCGGTCGCGGGCGGCATTTTATGCCGAAATTAAAACTCAATTTTTACGCGCCTAAGTCAGCTGTTAAGAAAGTGCAAATCGTGCCAAATAAATTATTACGGATTATATTAAATAAAAACTCTAGATATTCTTCCACACTTTTGTTTAAATCTTTTGAAGTTACAAATATTAATCAAATTTATCATTTTCAATCTTGCATACATCTTTTTGGCGCTAAAGTTGATCCACGTCCTCTTTTATCTTCGTCTGTTACTCGTAACTACAATAATTCTCGTGTCATTCTTCCTAATATAAATACTGAGTTCTACAGGAGAAATGCTTATGTAACTGCCCTCAGAACTCTATACCAAAAAGAAATAAATATTTTTTCGTTTTCCAGCCTGTCAAATTTTAAAAAACTATTAAATAGCTGTTTATAATTCTGCATTGTTAAGTCCTCGTAATGTTTTCTTGTGTATAAGTTAATTATTTAATTTTCGTATTGTCTTGTTCTTTACATTGTTACTATGATAAATTTTAGTTTTTGTTAATTAACGTTTATGTCTTAGGTTATTGCATCACCTGTGTGCTGCTGTTATAATAGTGATAGATGAACTCCTCCGAAGAGCACAAGTTCCCTTGAACTTATCCTTCGGTGGGCAATAAGTTGTGAAAATGATACCGATTGAATTATATACTTAACTATTTTGCCAATAAAGGAATACAATACAATACAATACAATACTCCCTCGAGCGGTCGCGGGCGGCATTTTATGCCGAAATTAAAACTCAATTTTTACTCCCTCGAGCGGTCGCGGGCGGCATTTTATGCCGAAATTAAAACTCAATTTTTACTCCCTCGAGCGGTCGCGGGCGGCATTTTATGCCGAAATTAAAACTCAATTTTTACGCGCCTAAGTCAGCTGTTAAGAAAGTGCCAATCGTGCAAAATAAATTATTACGAATTATATTAAATAAAAACTCTAGATATTCTTCCTCACTTTTGTGTAAATCTTTTGAATTTAAAAATATTAATCAAATTTATCATTTTCAATCTTGCATACTTACATGTTTTTGGAGCTAAAGTTGATCCACGTCATCTTTTATCTTCGTCTGTTACTCGTAACTACAATAATTCCCGTGTCATTCTTCCTAATATAAATACTGAGTTCTACAGGAGAAATGCTTATGTAACTGCCCTCAGAACTCTATACCAAAAAGAAATAAATATTTTTTTGTTTTCCAGCCTGTCAAATTTTAGAAAAACTATTAAATAGCTGTTTATAATTCTCCATTGTTAAGTCCTCCTAATGTTTTCTTGTGTATAAGTTAATTATTTAATTTTCGTATTGTCTTGTTCTATACATTGTTACTATGATAAATTTTTGTTTTTGTTAATTAACGTTTATGTCTTAGGTTATTGCATCACCTGTGTGCTGCTGTTATAATAGTGATGGATGAACTCCTCCGAAGAGCACAAGTTCCCTTGAACTTATTCTTCGGTGGGCAATAAGTTGTGAAAATGATACCGATTGAATTATATACTTAACTATTTTGCCAATAAAGGAATACAATACAATACAATACAATACTCCCTCGAGCGGTCGCGGGCGGCATTTTATGCCGAAATTAAAACTCAATTTTTACTCCCTCGAGCGGTCGCGGGCGGCATTTTATGCCGAAATTAAAACTCAATTACTACTCCCTCGAGCGGTCGCGGGCAGCATTTGATGCCGAAATTAAAACTCAATTTTTACTCCCTCGAGCGGTCGCGGGCGGCATTTTATGCCGAAATTAAAACTCAATTTTTACTCCCTCGAGCGGTCGCGGGCGGCATTTTATGCCGAAATTAAAACTCAATTTTTACTCCCTCGAGCGGTCGCGGGCGGCATTTTATGCCGAAATTAAAACTCAATTTTTACTCCCTCGAGCGGTCGCGGGCGGCATTTTATGCCGAAATTAAAACTCAATTTTTACTCCCTCGAGCGGTCGCGGGCGGCATTTTATGCCGAAATTAAAACTCAATTTTTACGCGCCTAAGTCAGCTGTTAAGAAAGTGCAAATCGTGCAAAATAAATTATTACGAATTATATTAAATGAAAACTCTAGATATTCTTCCTCACTTTTGTTTAAATCTTTTGAAGTTAAAAATATTGATCAAATTTATCATTTTCAATCTTGCATACATCTTTTTGGCACTAAAGTTGATCCACGTCCTCTTTTATCTTCGTCTGTTACTCGTAACTACAATAATTCCCGTGTCATTCTTCCTAATATAAATACTGAGTTCTACAGGAGAAATGCTTATGTAACTGCCCTCAGAACTCTATACCAAAAAGAAATAAATATTTTTTCGTTTTCCAGCCTGTCAAATTTTAAAAAACTATTAAATAGCTGTTTATATTTCTGCATTGTTAAGTCCTCGTAATGTTTTCTTGTGTATAAGTTAATTATTTAATTTTCGTATTGTCTTGTTCTTTACATTGTTACTATGATAAATTTTTGTTTTTGTTAATTAACGTTTATGTCTTAGGTTATTGCATCACCTGTGTGCTGCTGTTATAATAGTGATAGATGAACTCCTCCGAAGAGCACAAGTTCCCTTGAACTTATTCTTCGGTGGGCAATAAGTTGTGAAAATGATACCGATTGAATTATATACTTAACTATTTTGCCAATAAAGGAATACAATACAATACTCCCTCGAGCGGTCGCGGGCGGCATTTTATGCCGAAATTAAAACTCAATTTTTACTCCCTGAGCGGTCGCGGGCGGCATTTTATGCCGAAATTAAAACTCAATTTTTACTCCCTCGAGCGGTCGCGGGCGGCATTTTATGCCGAAATTAAAACTCAATTTTTACTCCCTCGAGCGGTCGCGGGCGGCATTTTATGCCGAAATTAAAACTCAATTTTTACTCCCTCGAGCGGTCGCGGGCGGCATTTTATGCCGAAATTAAAACTCAATTTTTACTCCCTCGAGCGGTCGCGGGCGGCATTTTATGCCGAAATTAAAACTCAATTTTTACGCGCCTAAGTCAGCTGTTAAGAAAGTGCAAATCGTGCAAAATAAATTATTACGAATTATATTAAATGAAAACTCTAGATATTCTTCCTCACTTTTGTTTAAATCTTTTGAAGTTAAAAATATTGATCAAATTTATCATTTTCAATCTTGCATACATCTTTTTGGCACTAAAGTTGATCCACGTCCTCTTTTATCTTCGTCTGTTACTCGTAACTACAATAATTCCCGTGTCATTCTTCCTAATATAAATACTGAGTTCTACAGGAGAAATGCTTATGTAACTGCCCTCAGAACTCTATACCAAAAAGAAATAAATATTTTTTCGTTTTCCAGCCTGTCAAATTTTAAAAAACTATTAAATAGCTGTTTATATTTCTGCATTGTTAAGTCCTCGTAATGTTTTCTTGTGTATAAGTTAATTATTTAATTTTCGTATTGTCTTGTTCTTTACATTGTTACTATGATAAATTTTTGTTTTTGTTAATTAACGTTTATGTCTTAGGTTATTGCATCACCTGTGTGCTGCTGTTATAATAGTGATAGATGAACTCCTCCGAAGAGCACAAGTTCCCTTGAACTTATTCTTCGGTGGGCAATAAGTTGTGAAAATGATACCGATTGAATTATATACTTAACTATTTTGCCAATAAAGGAATACAATACAATACTCCCTCGAGCGGTCGCGGGCGGCATTTTATGCCGAAATTAAAACTCAATTTTTACTCCCTGAGCGGTCGCGGGCGGCATTTTATGCCGAAATTAAAACTCAATTTTTACTCCCTCGAGCGGTCGCGGGCGGCATTTTATGCCGAAATTAAAACTCAATTTTTACTCCCTCGAGCGGTCGCGGGCAGCATTTGATGCCGAAATTAAAACTCAATTTTTACTCCCTCGAGCGGTCGCGGGCGGCATTTTATGCCGAAATTAAAACTCAATTTTTACTCCCTCGAGCGGTCGCGGGCGGCATTTTATGCCGAAATTAAAACTCAATTTTTACTCCCTCGAGCGGTCGCGGGCGGCATTTTATGCCGAAATTAAAACTCAATTTTTACTCCCTCGAGCGGTCGCGGGCGGCATTTTATGCCGAAATTAAAACTCAATTTTTACTCCCTCGAGCGGTCGCGGGCTGCATTTTATGCCGAAATTAAAACTCAATTTTTACTCCCTCGAGCGGTCGCGGGCGGCATTTTATGCCGAAATTAAAAATCAATTTTTACTTCCTCGAGCGGTCGCGGGCGGCATTTTATGCCGAAATTAAAACTCAATTTTTACTCCCTCGAGCGGTCGCGGGCGGCATTTTATGCCGAAATTAAAACTCAATTTTTACGCGCCTAAGTCAGCTGTTAAGAAAGTGCAAATCGTGCCAAATAAATTATTACGGATTATATTAAATAAAAACTCTAGATATTCTTCCACACTTTTGTTTAAATCTTTTGAAGTTACAAATATTAATCAAATTTATCATTTTCAATCTTGCATACATCTTTTTGGCGCTAAAGTTGATCCACGTCCTCTTTTATCTTCGTCTGTTACTCGTAACTACAATAATTCTCGTGTCATTCTTCCTAATATAAATACTGAGTTCTACAGGAGAAATGCTTATGTAACTGCCCTCAGAACTCTATACCAAAAAGAAATAAATATTTTTTCGTTTTCCAGCCTGTCAAATTTTAAAAAACTATTAAATAGCTGTTTATAATACTGCATTGTTAAGTCCTCGTAATGTTTTCTTGTGTATAAGTTAATTATTTAATTTTCGTATTGTCTTGTTCTTTACATTGTTACTATGATAAATTTTAGTTTTTGTTAATTAACGTTTATGTCTTAGGTTATTGCATCACCTGTGTGCTGCTGTTATAATAGTGATAGATGAACTCCTCCAAAGAGCACAAGTTCCCTTGAACTTATCCTTCGGTGGGCAATAAGTTGTGAAAATGATACCGATTGAATTATATACTTAACTATTTTGCCAATAAAGGAATACAATACAATACAATACAATACTCCCTCGAGCGGTCGCGGGCGGCATTTTATGCCGAAATTAAAACTCAATTTTTACTCCCTCGAGCGGTCGCGGGCGGCATTTTATGCCGAAATTAAAACTCAATTTTTACTCCCTCGAGCGGTCGCGGGCGGCATTTTATGCCGAAATTAAAACTCAATTTTTACGCGCCTAAGTCAGCTGTTAAGAAAGTGCCAATCGTGCAAAATAAATTATTACGAATTATATTAAATAAAAACTCTAGATATTCTTCCTCACTTTTGTGTAAATCTTTTGAATTTAAAAATATTAATCAAATTTATCATTTTCAATCTTGCATACTTACATGTTTTTGGAGCTAAAGTTGATCCACGTCATCTTTTATCTTCGTCTGTTACTCGTAACTACAATAATTCCCGTGTCATTCTTCCTAATATAAATACTGAGTTCTACAGGAGAAATGCTTATGTAACTGCCCTCAGAACTCTATACCAAAAAGAAATAAATATTTTTTTGTTTTCCAGCCTGTCAAATTTTAGAAAAACTATTAAATAGCTGTTTATAATTCTCCATTGTTAAGTCCTCCTAATGTTTTCTTGTGTATAAGTTAATTATTTAATTTTCGTATTGTCTTGTTCTATACATTGTTACTATGATAAATTTTTGTTTTTGTTAATTAACGTTTATGTCTTAGGTTATTGCATCACCTGTGTGCTGCTGTTATAATAGTGATGGATGAACTCCTCCGAAGAGCACAAGTTCCCTTGAACTTATTCTTCGGTGGGCAATAAGTTGTGAAAATGATACCGATTGAATTATATACTTAACTATTTTGCCAATAAAGGAATACAATACAATACAATACAATACTCCCTCGAGCGGTCGCGGGCGGCATTTTATGCCGAAATTAAAACTCAATTTTTACTCCCTCGAGCGGTCGCGGGCGGCATTTTATGCCGAAATTAAAACTCAATTACTACTCCCTCGAGCGGTCGCGGGCAGCATTTGATGCCGAAATTAAAACTCAATTTTTACTCCCTCGAGCGGTCGCGGGCGGCATTTTATGCCGAAATTAAAACTCAATTTTTACTCCCTCGAGCGGTCGCGGGCGGCATTTTATGCCGAAATTAAAACTCAATTTTTACTCCCTCGAGCGGTCGCGGGCGGCATTTTATGCCGAAATTAAAACTCAATTTTTACTCCCTCGAGCGGTCGCGGGCGGCATTTTATGCCGAAATTAAAACTCAATTTTTACTCCCTCGAGCGGTCGCGGGCGGCATTTTATGCCGAAATTAAAACTCAATTTTTACGCGCCTAAGTCAGCTGTTAAGAAAGTGCAAATCGTGCAAAATAAATTATTACGAATTATATTAAATGAAAACTCTAGATATTCTTCCTCACTTTTGTTTAAATCTTTTGAAGTTAAAAATATTGATCAAATTTATCATTTTCAATCTTGCATACATCTTTTTGGCACTAAAGTTGATCCACGTCCTCTTTTATCTTCGTCTGTTACTCGTAACTACAATAATTCCCGTGTCATTCTTCCTAATATAAATACTGAGTTCTACAGGAGAAATGCTTATGTAACTGCCCTCAGAACTCTATACCAAAAAGAAATAAATATTTTTTCGTTTTCCAGCCTGTCAAATTTTAAAAAACTATTAAATAGCTGTTTATATTTCTGCATTGTTAAGTCCTCGTAATGTTTTCTTGTGTATAAGTTAATTATTTAATTTTCGTATTGTCTTGTTCTTTACATTGTTACTATGATAAATTTTTGTTTTTGTTAATTAACGTTTATGTCTTAGGTTATTGCATCACCTGTGTGCTGCTGTTATAATAGTGATAGATGAACTCCTCCGAAGAGCACAAGTTCCCTTGAACTTATTCTTCGGTGGGCAATAAGTTGTGAAAATGATACCGATTGAATTATATACTTAACTATTTTGCCAATAAAGGAATACAATACAATACTCCCTCGAGCGGTCGCGGGCGGCATTTTATGCCGAAATTAAAACTCAATTTTTACTCCCTGAGCGGTCGCGGGCGGCATTTTATGCCGAAATTAAAACTCAATTTTTACTCCCTCGAGCGGTCGCGGGCGGCATTTTATGCCGAAATTAAAACTCAATTTTTACTCCCTCGAGCGGTCGCGGGCAGCATTTTATGCCGAAATTAAAACTCAATTTTTACTCCCTCGAGCGGTCGCGGGCGGCATTTTAAGCCGAAATTAAAACTCAATTTTTACTCCCTCGAGCGGTCGCGGGCGGCATTTTATGCCGAAATTAAAACTCAATTTTTACTCCCTCGAGCGGTCGCGGGCGGCATTTTATGCCGAAATTAAAACTCAATTTTTACTCCCTCGAGCGGTCGCGGGCGGCATTTTATGCCGAAATTAAAACTCAATTTTTACTCCCTCGAGCGGTCGCGGGCTGCATTTTATGCCGAAATTAAAACTCAATTTTTACTCCCTCGAGCGGTCGCGGGCGGCATTTTATGCCGAAATTAAAAATCAATTTTTACTTCCTCGAGCGGTCGCGGGCGGCATTTTATGCCGAAATTAAAACTCAATTTTTACTCCCTCGAGCGGTCGCGGGCGGCATTTTATGCCGAAATTAAAACTCAATTTTTACGCGCCTAAGTCAGCTGTTAAGAAAGTGCAAATCGTGCCAAATAAATTATTACGGATTATATTAAATAAAAACTCTAGATATTCTTCCACACTTTTGTTTAAATCTTTTGAAGTTACAAATATTAATCAAATTTATCATTTTCAATCTTGCATACATCTTTTTGGCGCTAAAGTTGATCCACGTCCTCTTTTATCTTCGTCTGTTACTCGTAACTACAATAATTCTCGTGTCATTCTTCCTAATATAAATACTGAGTTCTACAGGAGAAATGCTTATGTAACTGCCCTCAGAACTCTATACCAAAAAGAAATAAATATTTTTTCGTTTTCCAGCCTGTCAAATTTTAAAAAACTATTAAATAGCTGTTTATAATTCTGCATTGTTAAGTCCTCGTAATGTTTTCTTGTGTATAAGTTAATTATTTAATTTTCGTATTGTCTTGTTCTTTACATTGTTACTATGATAAATTTTAGTTTTTGTTAATTAACGTTTATGTCTTAGGTTATTGCATCACCTGTGTGCTGCTGTTATAATAGTGATAGATGAACTCCTCCGAAGAGCACAAGTTCCCTTGAACTTATCCTTCGGTGGGCAATAAGTTGTGAAAATGATACCGATTGAATTATATACTTAACTATTTTGCCAATAAAGGAATACAATACAATACAATACAATACTCCCTCGAGCGGTCGCGGGCGGCATTTTATGCCGAAATTAAAACTCAATTTTTACTCCCTCGAGCGGTCGCGGGCGGCATTTTATGCCGAAATTAAAACTCAATTTTTACTCCCTCGAGCGGTCGCGGGCGGCATTTTATGCCGAAATTAAAACTCAATTTTTACGCGCCTAAGTCAGCTGTTAAGAAAGTGCCAATCGTGCAAAATAAATTATTACGAATTATATTAAATAAAAACTCTAGATATTCTTCCTCACTTTTGTGTAAATCTTTTGAATTTAAAAATATTAATCAAATTTATCATTTTCAATCTTGCATACTTACATGTTTTTGGAGCTAAAGTTGATCCACGTCATCTTTTATCTTCGTCTGTTACTCGTAACTACAATAATTCCCGTGTCATTCTTCCTAATATAAATACTGAGTTCTACAGGAGAAATGCTTATGTAACTGCCCTCAGAACTCTATACCAAAAAGAAATAAATGTTTTTTCGTTTTCCAGCCTGTCAAATTTTAAAAAACTATTAAATAGCTGTTTATAATTCTGCATTGTTAAGTCCTCGTAATGTTTTCTTGTGTATAAGTTAATTATTTAATTTTCGTATTGTCTTGTTCTTTACATTGTTACTATGATAAATTTTTGTTTTTGTTAATTAACGTTTATGTCTTAGGTTATTGCATCACCTGTGTGCTGCTGTTATAATAGTGATAGATGAACTCCTCCGAAGAGCACAAGTTCCCTTGAACTTATTCTTCGGTGGGCAATAAGTTGTGAAAATGATACCGATTGAATTATATACTTAACTATTTTGCCAATAAAGGAATACAATACAATACTCCCTCGAGCGGTCGCGGGCGGCATTTTATGCCGAAATTAAAACTCAATTTTTACTCCCTCGAGCGGTCGCGGGCGGCATTTTATGCCGAAATTAAAACTCAATTTTTACTCCCTCGAGCGGTCGCGGGCGGCATTTTATGCCGAAATTAAAACTCAATTTTTACTCCCTCGAGCGGTCGCGGGCGGCATTTTATGCCGAAATTAAAACTCAATTTTTACTCCCTCGAGCGGTCGCGGGCGTTATTTTATGCCGAAATTAAAACTCAATTTTTACTCCCTCGAGCGGTCGCGGGCGGCATTTTATGCCGAAATTAAAACTCAATTTTTACTCCCTCGAGCGGTCGCGGGCGGCATTTTATGCCGAAATTAAAACTCAATTTTTACTCCCTCGAGCGGTCGCGGGCGGCATTTTATGCCGAAATTAAAACTCAATTTTTACTCCCTCGAGCGGTCGCGGGCGGCATTTTATGCCGAAATTAAAACTCAATTTTTACTCCCTCGAGCGGTCGCGGGCGGCATTTTATGCCGAAATTAAAACTCAATTTTTACGCGCCTAAGTCAGCTGTTAAGAAAGTGCAAATCGTGCAAAATAAATTATTACGAATTATAATAAATAAAAACTCTAGATATTCTTCCTCACTTTTGTTTAAATCTTTAGAAGTTAAAAATATTAATCAAATTTATCATTTTCAATCTTGCATACATCTTTTTGGCGCTAAAGTTGATCCACGTCCTCTTTTATCTTCGTCTGTTACTCGTAACTACAATAATTCCCGTGTCATTCTTCCTAATATAAATACTGAGTTCTACAGGAGAAATGCTTATGTAACTGCCCTCAGAACTCTATACCAAAAAGAAATAAATATTTTTTCGTTTTCCAGCCTGTCAAATTTTAAAAAACTATTAAATAGCTGTTTATAATTCTGCATTGTTAAGTCCTCGTAATGTTTTCTTGTGTATAAGTTAATTATTTAATTTTCGTATTGTCTTGTTCTTTACATTGTTACTATGATAAATTTTTGTTTTTGTTAATTAACGTTTATGTCTTAGGTTATTGCATCACCTGTGTGCTGCTGTTATAATAGTGATAGATGAACTCCTCCGAAGAGCACAAGTTCCCTTGAACTTATCCTTCGGTGGGCAATAAGTTGTGAAAATGATACCGATTGAATTATATACTTAACTATTTTGCCAATAAAGGAATACAATACAATACTCCCTCGAGCGGTCGCGGGCGGCATTTTATGCCGAAATTAAAACTCAATTTTTACTCCCTCGAGCGGTCGCGGGCGGCATTTTATGCCGAAATTAAAACTCAATTTTTACTCCCTCGAGCGGTCGCGGGCGGCATTTTATGCCGAAATTAAAACTCAATTTTTACTCCCTCGAGCGGTCGCGGGCGGCATTTTATGCCGAAATTAAAACTCAATTTTTACTCCCTCGAGCGGTCGCGGGCGTTATTTTATGCCGAAATTAAAACTCAATTTTTACTCCCTCGAGCGGTCGCGGGCGGCATTTTATGCCGAAATTAAAACTCAATTTTTACTCCCTCGAGCGGTCGCGGGCGGCATTTTATGCCGAAATTAAAACTCAATTTTTACTCCCTCGAGCGGTCGCGGGCGGCATTTTATGCCGAAATTAAAACTCAATTTTTACTCCCTCGAGCGGTCGCGGGCGGCATTTTATGCCGAAATTAAAACTCAATTTTTACTCCCTCGAGCGGTCGCGGGCGGCATTTTATGCCGAAATTAAAACTCAATTTTTACGCGCCTAAGTCAGCTGTTAAGAAAGTGCAAATCGTGCAAAATAAATTATTACGAATTATATTAAATAAAAACTCTAGATATTCTTCCTCACTTTTGTTTAAATCTTTTGAAGTTAAAAATATTAATCAAATTTATCATTTTCAATCTTGCATACATCTTTTTGGCGCTAAAGTTGATCCACGTCCTCTTTTATCTTCGTCTGTTACTCGTAACTACAATAATTCCCGTGTCATTCTTCCTAATATAAATACTGAGTTCTACAGGAGAAATGCTTATGTAACTGCCCTCAGAACTCTATACCAAAAAGAAATAAATATTTTTTTGTTTTCCAGCCTGTCAAATTTTAGAAAACTCTGCAAATTCTTGACACAACGGTTCATTATCTTCTTTGTACAGATCACCCTTCTGTTTAGATCATTAGGTCTAAATGTCTGGATCCTAAATGTTAGATTAATTATTATTATGAATTATCACTAATTATTAATAATTTTATCAAGTACCTAGTGAAAATTATTATAATTTATTGTTAGGTATTAATAATTCGTATTTATTATTAATAATTATTATTATTTATTATGATTAATTAATACGATATAATTGTGAGGTTTTTAATACTACGTCGGTAATAATTTT
Organism: Stenodema calcarata; assembly: GCA_963920205.1. Classification (NCBI taxonomy): domain Eukaryota; kingdom Metazoa; phylum Arthropoda; class Insecta; order Hemiptera; family Miridae; genus Stenodema; species Stenodema calcarata. The sequence goes on along the minus strand of CAWUBA010000167.1, from coordinate 77,497 downwards.
TCTATAAGAAGTACCTACCAACAAACATTCGAAATTACCTTCATTTCCGTAGCACGAAACGCACCTCAGAACAACAAACTCGACATCACTTAAGCCATATGATGTTCCAAAGAGCTTGATAGTATGAAAATGGACCTGTATTTCAACAGTTTGATTCATGATCGTGTTGTGAGGCACAATCTTTGATAAAATTTACATAACATATGACATTTGACATAACATTTGACATAACATAACATTTGACATTTAAATAAAATTATTATAATTTATTGTTGAGCGTATAATAATTAATCTAACATTTAGACCTAGTGATCTAGAGCGTATAATTTATTGTTAAGTCATAGGCTCTGACGCACTTGTTGGTCTCCTGCCAGCCGTCTTACGTCATACGCTCGTGCGTCATAGGCTCTGACGCACTTGTTGGTCTCCTGCCAGCCGTCTTACGTCATACGCTCGTGCGTCATAGGCTCTGACGTACTTGTTGGTCTCCTGCCAGCCGTATTACGTCATACGCTCGTGCGTCATAGGCTCTGACGTACTTGTTGGTCTCCTGCCAGCCGCCTTACGTCATACGCTCGTGCGTCATAGGCTCTGACGTACTTGTTGGTCTCCTGCCAGCCGTCTTACGTCATACGCTCGTGCGTCATAGGCTCTGACGCACTTGTTGATCTCCTGCCAGCCGTCTTACGTCATACGCTCGTGCGTCATAGGCTCTGACGTACTTGTTGGCCTCCTGCTAGCCGTCTTACGTCATACGCTCGTGCGTCATAGGCTCTGACGCACTTGTTGGTCTCCTGCCAGCCGTCTTACGTCATACGCTCGTGCGTCATAGGCTCTGACGTACTTGTTGGCCACCGGACGGACGGTTTTTGGTTTATTATCTTCGATAATGAACCATTGGAATCGCCCAAAGAAAAATTTTTTTTAACCCCCCCTCAAAATTTGTTGGTTTACGTTTCAAGATTCAGAAAATCGAATAAAAATACCGGGAAGATGAAAACAAAGTAGTTTTTATGATGGGCGTCTGGGGGGTTGACCGACTGTTTCAGACGCGAAGTTTAGTGTTTCTCCTAAACCTTTGCGCGCTCACTGTGAACGAACGGCTGGTCGTACAAAAATCCAATTGGTCTTAAAAAATTCGTAATTTTTCAGGTCATTCAAAAGTGAACTAAAAACTACACCGTTTCATGTGAATTTTTAGAGATATGACATTGTCGAAATTTCAAAGTTCGTTTTGAACCCCTTCCCCTTGACCTAGGGTTATGAAAAGTTTCGAGGATCATTGTGGGGCTGGTCCAAACCCAGAAACCAAATTTCGTAATTTTAGCTCAACGCTAACTGGGCAAAGTGCCACGGACGGCGGACGGCGTACGGCGTACGGCGTACGGGTGACGGACGGATTTTTTTTTATTCGATTTTCTGAATCTACGTATCTTGAAACGTAAACCAACAAATTTTGAGGGGGGGTTAAAAAAATTTTTTCTTTGGGCGATTCCAATGGTTCATTATCGAAGATAATAAACCAAAACAACGGTTCATTATCTTCTTTGTACAGATCACCCTTCTGTCTAGATCACTAGGTCTAAATGTCTAGATCCTAAATGTTAGATTAATTATTATTGTCAATTATCACTAATTATTAACAATTTTATCAAGTACCTACTGAAAATTATTATAATTTATTGTTAGGTATTGATAATTCGTATTTATTATTAATAATAATTATTATTAATTATGATTAATTAATACGATATAATTCTGGGGTTTTTAATACTACGTCGGTAATAATTTGTCTATAAAAGAAGTACCTACCAACAAACATTCGAAATTACCTTCATTTCCGTAGCACGAAACGCACCTCAGAACAACAAACTCGACATCACTTAAGCCATATGATGTTCCAAAGAGCTTGTTAGTATGAAAATGGACCTGTATTTCAACAGTTTGATTCACGATCGGGTTGTGAGGCACAATCTTTGAGCCGTCATTGTGAACGAACGGCTGGTCGTACAAAGTTGCGGATGGTCTTAAAAAATTCTACGGAACAAACTCTATCTAAATATGAAATAAAAAACATACCGTTTGATGGGAATTTTTCGAGATATGGAATTTTCAAAATTTCAAAATTCGTTTTGAACCCCTTCCCCTTGACCTAGGGTTATGAAAAGTTTCGTGGATCATTGTGGGGCTGGTCCAAACCCAGAAACCAAATTTCGTAATTTTAACTCAACGCTAACTGGGCAAAGTGCCTCGGACGGCGGACGGCGTACGGCGGACGGCGGACGGCGTACGGCGGACGGACGGATTTTTTTTTTATTCGATTTTCTGAATCTACGTATCTTGAAACGTAAACCAACAAATTTTGAGGGGGGGTTAAAATTTTTTTTTCTTTGGGCGATTCCAATGGTTCATTATCGAAGATAATAAACCAAAAACTATTAAATAGCTGTTTATAATTCTCCATTGTTAAGTCCTCCTAATGTTTTCTTGTGTATAAGTTAATTATTTAATTTTCGTATTGTCTTGTTCTATACATTGTTACTATGATAAATTTTTGTTTTTGTTAATTACCGTTTATGTCTTAGGTTATTGCATCACCTGTGTGCTGCTGTTATAATAGTGATAGATGAACTCCTCCGAAGAGCACAAGTTCCCTTGAACTTATTCTTCGGTGGGCAATAAGTTGTGAAAATGATACCGATTGAATTATATACTTAACTATTTTGCCAATAAAGGAATACAATACAATACAATACAATACTCCCTCGAGCGGCCGCGGGCGGCATTTTATGCCGAAATTAAAACTCAATTTTTACTCCCTCGAGCGGTCGCGGGCGGCATTTTATGCCGAAATTAAAACTCTATTTTTACTCCCTCGAGCGGTCGCGGACGGCATTTTATGCCGAAATTAAAACTCAATTTTTACGCGCCTAAGTCAGCTGTTAAGAAAGTGCAAATCGTGCCAAATAAATTATTACGGATTATCTATTATATAAAAATGAATCGCAAAATGTGTTGGTAAGCGCATAACTCAACAACGCCTGGACCAATTTGGCCAATTCTTTTTTTAAAATGTTCGTTGAACTTCAAGGATGGTTTGTACGGCGAGAAAAATTCGAATAATTGCCGGAAAAACCATAAAAACAGCCCTTTTCTTTTTCCCATCCAAATGTTTTCTAACTAAAACGTAGTCAAGCACTCACTGTTGTCTAAGCAACGAGGATTGCCACATGCACACATTTTGATTTGGTGGGTTGAAAAGATAAGGCCAAATGAAGTTGATGCAGTGATATCAGCTGAAATCCCTAATGTACAAGTAGATCCTGGATTGCACGAGGTAGTTATCAAAAACATGATAAATGGTCCCTGTGGAACTCTTAATCAAAATTCACCGTGTATGATGGATGGTAAATGTTCAAAACGATATCCACGGACATTAATATCGGAAACAATTACTGGTAACGACGGTTATCCATTGTATCGTCGCCGATCGACAGCAGACAATGGAAAATCAACAATTCTCAAATTAAATCAACAAGATATTGAAGTAGATAATCGTTGGATTGTTCCATATTCACCCATTTTATCAAACACATTCAAAGCACACATCAACGTTGAATCTTGCCATTCAGTGAAATCTATTAAATACATTTGCAAATATGTAACCAAAGGGAGTGATATGGCTGTGATTGGAATTGGTGCAGAGAATTCCAATGATGAAGTTACCGAATACCAAATGGGTCGCTATGTTAGTAGTAATGAAGCAGTTTGGCGAATATTTTCTTTTCCAATTCATGAGAGACACCCTTCTGTTGTTCACTTAGCTGTACATTTAGAAAATGGACAAAGAGTGTATTTTACAGCACAGAACGCAGTACAAAGAGCTGATCAGCCACCATTTACTACATTAAACAGTTTTTTTGAGACACGCCAAAACGATGATTTTGCACAAACATTGCTATATTCTGAAATGCCAAAATATTATACCTGGAATCAATCCTCAATGAGATTTATACGACGGAAACAAGGAAAACCAGTTCCAGGATACCCAGATGTATATTCCACCGATGCGATTGGTCGAATTTATTCAGTACATCCAAGCAATGATGAATGTTTTTATTTACGACTGCTATTAGTCAATGTACGTGGCCCAACATCATTTCAAGATTTACGAATTGTTGATGGTGAATAGTGTGGATCCTACAGAGAAGCCTGTCAACGTTTGCAATTGCTAGAAAATGACGCTCATTAGGATCAAACTCTCAATGATGCTGTAATATCATCACACGCTCATCAAATACAAACATTGTTTTCTATAATCATATCTACATGCTTCCCATCAAACCCAATTGATTTGTGGATCAAGTACAAAGATTATATGTGTGATGATATTTTGTATTAAATAAGGATTGTAATGGGAAATCCAAATATAAAAATCAGTGAAGAAATATACAATGAAGCATTGATTTCAATTGAGGACATGTGCTTGATGATGTCAAACAAACTATTAATTCAATTAGGCCGGACCGCGCCCAATCGTCCAATGCATGATGCGTTTAACCAAGAGTTGCATCGAGAAAAACTGTATGATCTCAACACTTTGAAAGCATTAATTCAAACAAATCTTCCACGGTTGAATGAAAAACAGAAGTATGTATTTGATACCCTTATGAAAGTAACAAATGATGAAACTGGAGTGATTTACTTCTTAGATGCACCTGGTGGTACAGGAAAACCTTTTTTGATTTCATTAATATTAGCAACAATTCGCTCACAAAATAAAATTGCACTTGCACTCGCTTCGTCGGGAATACGACTATAAAATACGTAGGAACAAAAAACTGCCACATTACAAATCTTCATGACAGGACGAAGTCTGTCGGGTCCGCTAGTATTAAATAAAAACTCTAGATATTCTTCCTCACTTTTGTTTAAATCTTTTGAAGTTAAAAATATTAATCAAATTTATCATTTTCAATCTTGCATACATCTTTTTGGCGCTAAAGTTGATCCACGTCCTCTTTTATCTTCGTCTGTTACTCGTAACTACAATAATTCTCGTGTCATTCTTCCTAATATAAATACTGAGTTCTACAGGAGAAATGCTTATGTAACTGCCCTCAGAACTCTATACCAAAAAGAAATAAATATTTTTTCGTTTTCCAGCCTGTCAAATTTTAAAAAACTATTAAATAGCTGTTTATAATTCTGCATTGTTAAGTCCTCGTAATGTTTTCTTGTGTATAAGTTAATTATTTAATTTTCGTATTGTCTTGTTCTTTACATTGTTACTATGATAAATTTTTGTTTTTGTTAATTAACGTTTATGTCTTAGGTTATTGCATCACCTGTGTGCTGCTGTTATAATAGTGATAGATGAACTCCTCCGAAGAGCACAAGTTCCCTTGAACTTATCCTTCGGTGGGCAATAAGTTGTGAAAATGATACCGATTGAATTATATACTTAACTATTTTGCCAATAAAGGAATACAATACAATACAATACTCCCTCGAGCGGTCGCGGGCGGCATTTTATGCCGAAATTAAAACTCAATTTTTACTCCCTCGAGCGGTCGCGGGCGGCATTTTATGCCGAAATTAAAACTCAATTTTTACTCCCTCGAGCGGTCGCGGGCGGCATTTTATGCCGAAATTAAAACTCAATTTTTACTCCCTCGAGCGGTCGCGGGCGGCATTTTATGCCGAAATTAAAACTCAATTTTTACTCCCTCGAGCGGTCGCGGGCGGCATTTTATGCCGAAAATAAAACTCAATTTTTACGCGCCTAAGTCAGCTGTTAAGAAAGTGCAAATCGTGCCAAATAAATTATTACGGATTATATTAAATAAAAACTCTAGATATTCTTCCTCACTTTTGTTTAAATTTTTTGAAGTTAAAAATATTAATCAAATTTATCATTTTCAATCTTGCATACATCTTTTTGGCGCTAAAGTTGATCCACGTCATCTTTTATCTTCGTCTGTTACTCGTAACTACAATAATTCCCGTGTCATTCTTCCTAATATAAATACTGAGTTCTACAGGAGAAATGCTTATGTAACTGCCCTCAGAACTCTATACCAAAAAGAAATAAATATTTTTTCGTTTTCCAGCCTGTCAAATTTTAAAAAACTATTAAATAGCTGTTTATAATTCTGCATTGTTAAGTTCTCGTAATGTTTTCTTGTGTATAAGTTAATTATTTAATTTTCGTATTGTCTTGTTCTTTACATTGTTACTATGATAAATTTTTGTTTTTGTTAATTAACGTTTATGTCTTAGGTTATTGCATCACCTGTGTGCTGCTGTTATAATAGTGATAGATGAACTCCTCCGAAGAGCACAAGTTCCCTTGAACTTATTCTTCGGTGGGCAATAAGTTGTGAAAATGATACCGATTGAATTATATACTTAACTATTTTGCCAATAAAGGAATACAATACAATACTATACTCCCTCGAGCGGTCGCGGGCGGCATTTTATGCCGAAATTAAAACTCAATTTTTACTCCCTCGAGCGGTCGCGGGCGGCATTTTATGCCGAAATTAAAACTCAATTTTTACTCCCTCGAGCGGTCGCGGGCGGCATTTTATGCCGAAATTAAAACTCAATTTTTACTCCCTCGAGCGGTCGCGGGCGGCATTTTATGCCGAAATTGAGCTATAAGCAGCATTTTGATGAACTTATAATAAGATTGCGTAAGCTGTTTTATGTATTTAAAGAGACACGTAAGTTCCTTTCAAAAAGCCAACTTAAAACTATTTATTATGGTTTGGCCTTTTCTATAATCAAATACGGGATAGTACTTTGGGGTTCCGCGTCTAGGTCAGCTGTTAAGAAAGTGCAAATCGTGCAAAATAAATTATTACGAATTATATTAAATAAAAACTCTAGATATTCTTCCTCACTTTTGTTTAAATCTTTTGAAGTTAAAAATATTAATCAAATTTATCATTTTCAATCTTGCATACATCTTTTTGGCGCTAAAATTGATCCACGTCATCTTTTATCTTCGTCTGTTGATCGTAACTACAATAATTCCCGTGTCATTCTTCCTAATATAAATACTGAGTTCTACAGGAGAAATGGTTATGTAACTGCCCTCAGAACTCAATTTTTACTCCCTCGAGCGGTCGCGTTATTGTTAAGTCCTCGTACTGTTTTCTTGTGTATAATTTAATTATTTAATTTTCGCATTGTCTTGTTCTTTACATTGTTACTATGATAAATTTTTGTTATTGTTAATTAACGTTTATGTCTTAGGTTATTGCATCACCTGTGTGCTGCTGTTATAATATTGATAGATGAACTCCTCCGAAGAGCACAAGTTCTCTTGAACTTATTCTTCGGTGGGCAATAAGTTGTGAAAATGATACCGATTGAATTATATACTTAACTATTTTGCCAATAAATTAAAACTCAACTTTTACTCCCTCGAGCGGTCGCGGGCGGCATTTTATGCCGAAATTAAAACTCAATTTTTATTCCCTCGAGCGGTCGCGGGCGGCATTTTATGCCGAAATTAAAACTCAATTTTTACTCCCTCGAGCGGTCGCGGGCGGCATTTTATGCCGAAATTAAAACTCAATTTTTACTCCCTCGAGCGGTCGCGGGCGGCATTTTATGCCGAAATTAAAACTCAATTTTTACTCCCTCGAGCGGTCGCGGGCGGCATTTTATGCCGAAATTAAAACTCAATTTTTACTCCCTCGAGCGGTCGCGGGCGGCATTTTATGCCGAAATTAAAACTCAATTTTTACTCCCTCGAGCGGTCGCGGGCGGCATTTTATGCCGAAATTAAAACTCAATTTTTACTCCCTCGAGCGGTCGCGGGCGGCATTTTATGCCGAAATTAAAACTCAATTTTTACTCCCTCGAGCGGTCGCGGGCGGCATTTTATGCCGAAATTAAAACTCAATTTTTACTCTCTCGAGCGGTCGCGGGCGGCATTTTATGCCGAAATTAAAACTCAATTTTTACTCCCTCGAGCGGTCGCAGGCGGCATTTTATGCCGAAATTAAAACTCAATTTTTACTCCCTCGAGCGGTCGCGGGCGGCATTTTATGCCGAAATTAAAACTCAATTTTTACTCCCTCGAGCGGTCGCGGGCGGCATTTTATGCCGAAATTAAAACTCAATTTTTACTCCCTCGAGCGGTCGCGGGCGGCATTTTATGCCGAAATTAAAACTCAATTTTTACTCCCTCGAGCGATCGCGGGCGGCATTTTATGCCGAAATTAAAACTCAATTTTTACTCCCTCGAGCGGTCGCGGGCGGCATTTTATGCCGGAATTAAAACTCAATTTTTACTCCCTCGAGCGGTCGCGGGCGGCATTTTATGCCGAAATTAAAACTCACTTTTTATTCCCTCGAGCGGTCGCGGGCGGCATTTTATGCCGAAATTAAAACTGAATTTTTACTCCCTCGAGCGGTCGCGGGCGGCATTTTATGCCGAAATTAAAACTCAATTTTTACTCCCTCGAGCGGTCGCGGGCGGCATTTTATGCCGAAATTGAGCTATAAGCAGCATATTGATGAACTTATAATAAGATTGCGTAAACTGTTTTATGTATTTAAAGAGACACGTAAGTTCCTTTCAAAAAGCCAACTTAAAACTATTTATTATGGTTTGGCCCTTTCTATAATCAAATACGGGATAGTACTTTGGGGTTCCGCGTCTACGGGATAGTACTTTGCGTAAGTCAGCTGTTAAGAAAGTGCAAATCGTGCAAAATAAATTATTACGAATTATATTAAATAAAAACTCTAGATATTCTTCCTCACTTTTGTTTAAATCTTTTGAAGTTAAAAATATTAATCAAATTTATCATTTTCAATCTTGCATACATCTTTTTGGCGCTAAAATTGATCCACGTCATCTTTTATCTTCGTCTGTTACTCGTAACTACAATAATTCCCGTGTCATTCTTCCTAATATAAATACTGAGTTCTACAGGAGAAATGCTTATGTAACTGCCCTCAGAACTCTATACCAAAAAGAAATAAATATTTTTTCGTTTTCCAGCCTGTCTAATTTTAAAAAACTATTAAATAGCTGTTTATAATTCTGCATTGTTAAGTCCTCGTAATGTTTTCTTGTGTATAAGTTAATTATTTAATTTTCGCATTGTCTTGTTCTTTACATTGTTACTATGATAAATTTTTGTTATTGTTAATTAACGCTTATGTCTTAGGTTATTGCATCACCTTTGTGCTGCTGTTATAATATTGATAGATGAACTCCTCCGAAGAGCACAAGTTCTCTTGAACTTATTCTTCGGTGGGCAATAAGTTGTGAAAATGATACCGATTGAATTATATACTAACTATTTTGCCAATACATTAAAACTCAATTTTTACTCCCTCGAGCGGTCGCGGGCGGCATTTTATGCCGAAATTAAAACTCAATTTTTACTCCCTCGAGCGGTCGCGGGCGGCATTTTATGCCGGAATTAAAACTCAATTTTTACTCCCTCGAGCGGTCGCGGGCGGCATTTTATGCCGGAATTAAAACTTAATTTTTACTTCCTCGAGCGGTCGCGGGCGGCATTTTATGCCGGAATTAAAACTCAATTTTTACTCCCTCGAGCGGTTGCAGGCGGCATTTTATGCCGAAATTAAAACTCAATTTTTACTCCCTCGAGCGGTCGCGGGCGGCATTTTATGCCGAAATTGAGCTATAAGCAGCATATTGATGAACTTATAATAAGATTGCGTAAGCTGTTTTATGTATTTAAAGAGACACGTAAGTTCCTTTCAAAAAGCCAACTTAAAACTATTTATTATGGTTTGGCCTTTTCTATAATCAAATACGGGATAGTACTTTGGGGTTCCGCGTCTAAGTCAGCTGTTAAGAAAGTGCAAATCGTGCAAAATAAATTATTACGAATTATATTAAATAAAAACTCTAGATATTCTTCCTCACTTTTGTATAAATCTTTTGAAGTTAAAAATATTAATCAAATTTATCATTTTCAATCTTGCATACATCTTTTTGGCGCTAAAATTGATCCACGTCATCTTTTATCTTCGTCTGTTGATCGTAACTACAATAATTCCCGTGTCATTCTTCCTAATATAAATACTGAGTTCTACAGGAGAAATGGTTATGTAACTGCCCTCAGAACTCAATTTTTACTCCCTCGAGCGGTCGCGTTATTGTTAAGTCCTCGTACTGTTTTCTTGTGTATAATTTAATTATTTAATTTTCGCATTGTCTTGTTCTTTACATTGTTACTATGATAAATTTTTGTTATTGTTAATTAACGTTTATGTCTTAGGTTATTGCATCACCTGTGTGCTGCTGTTATAATATTGATAGATGAACTCCTCCGAAGAGCACAAGTTCTCTTGAAATTATTCTTCGGTGGGCAATAAGTTGTGAAAATGATACCGATTGAATTATATACTTAACTATTTTGCCAATAAATTAAAACTCAATTTTTACTCCCTCGAGCGGTCGCGGGCGGCATTTTATGCCGAAATTAAAACTCAATTTTTATTCCCTCGAGCGGTCGCGGGCGGCATTTTATGCCGAAATTAAAACTCAATTTTTACTCCCTCGAGCGGTCGCGGGCGGCATTTTATGCCGAAATTAAAACTCAATTTTTACTCTCTCGAGCGGTCGCGGGCGGCATTTTATGCCGAAATTAAAACTCAATTTTTACTCCCTCGAGCGGTCGCGGGCGGCATTTTATGCCGAAATTCAAACTCAATTTTTACTCCCTCGAGCGGTCGCGGGCGGCATTTTATGCCGAAATTAAAACTCAATTTTTACTCCCTCGAGCGGTCGCGGGCGGCATTTTATGCCGAAATTAAAACTCAATTTTTACTCCCTCGAGCGGTCGCGGGCGGCATTTTATGCCGAAATTAAAACTCAATTTTTACTCCCTCGAGCGATCGCGGGCGGCATTTTATGTCGAAATTAAAACTCAATTTTTACTCCCTCGAGCGGTCGCGGGCGGCATTTTATGCCGAAATTAAAACTGAATTTTTACTCCCTCGAGCGGTCGCGGGCGGCATTTTATGCCGAAATTAAAACTCAATTTTTACTCCCTCGAGCGGTCGCGGGCGGCATTTTATGCCGAAATTGAGCTATAAGCAGCATATTGATGAACTTATAATAAGATTGCGTAAGCTGTTTTATGTATTTAAACAGACACGAAAGTTCCTTTCAAAAAGCCAACTTAAAACTATTTATTATGGTTTGGCCCTTTCTATAATCAAATACGGGATAGTACTTTGGGGTTCCGCGTCTACGGGATAGTACTTTGCGTAAGTCAGCTGTTAAGAAAGTGCAAATCGTGCAAAATAAATTATTACGAATTATATTAAATAAAAACTCTAGATATTCTTCCTCACTTTTGTTTAAATCTTTTGAAGTTAAAAATATTAATCAAATTTATCATTTTCAATCTTGCATACATCTTTTTGGCGCTAAAATTGATCCACGTCATCTTTTATCTTCGTCTGTTACTCGTAACTACAATAATTCCCGTGTCATTCTGCCTAATATAAATACTGAGTTCTACAGGAGAAATGCTTATGTAACTGCCCTCAGAACTCTATACCAAAAAGAAATAAATATTTTTTCGTTTTCCAGCCTGTCAAATTTTAAAAAACTATTAAATAGCTGTTTATAATTCTGCATTGTTAAGTCCTCGTAATGTTTTCTTGTGTATAAGTTAATTATTTAATTTTCGCATTGTCTTGTTCTTTACATTGTTACTATGATAAATTTTTGTTATTGTTAATTAACGTTCATGTCTTAGGTTATTGCATCACCTTTGTGCTGCTGTTATAATATTGATAGATGAACTCCTCCGAAGAGCACAAGTTCTCTTGAACTTATTCTTCGGTGGGCAATAAGTTGTGAAAATGATACCGATTGAATTATATACTAACTATTTTGCCAATACATTAAAACTCAATTTTTACTCCCTCGAGCGGTCGCGGGCGGCATTTTATGCCGAGATTAAAACTCAATTTTCACTCCCTCGAGCGGTCGCGGGCGGCATTTTATGCCGAAATTCAAACTCAATTTTTACTCCCTTGAGCGGTCGCGGGCGGCATTTTATGCCGGAATTAAAACTCAATTTTTACTCCCTCGAGCGGTCGCGGGCGGCATTTTATGCCGAAATTCAAACTCAATTTTTACTCCCTCGAGCGGTCGCGGGCGGCATTTTATGCCGGAATTAAAACTCACTTTTTACTCCCTCGAGCGGTCGCGGGCGGCATTTTATGCCGGAATTAAAACTCAATTTTTACTCCCTCGAGCGGTCGCGGGCGGCATTTTATGCCGGAATTAAAACTTAATTTTTACTTCCTCGAGCGGTCGCGGGCGGCATTTTATGCCGGAATTAAAACTCAATTTTTACTCCCTCGAGCGGTCGCGGGCGGCATTTTATGCCGAAATTGAGCTATAAGCAGCATATTGATGAACTTATAATAAGATTGCGTAAGCTGTTTTATGTATTTAAAGAGACACGTAAGTTCCTTTCAAAAAGCCAACTTAAAACTATTTATTATGGTTTGGCCTTTTCTATAATCAAATACGGGATAGTACTTTGGGGTTCCGCGTCTACGGGATAGTACTTTGCGTAAGTCAGCTGTTAAGAAAGTGCAAATCGTGCAAAATAAATTATTACGAATTATATTAAATAAAAACTCTAGATATTCTTCCTCACTTTTGTTTAAATCTTTTGAAGTTAAAAATATTAATCAAATTTATCATTTTCAATCTTGCATACATCTTTTTGGCGCTAAAATTGATCCACGTCATCTTTTATCTTGTCTGTTGATCGTAACTACAATAATTCCCGTGTCATTCTTCCTAATATAAATACTGAGTTCTACAGGAGAAATGGTTATGTAACTGCCCTCAGAACTCAATTTTTACTCCCTCGAGCGGTCGCGTTATTGTTAAGTCCTCGTACTGTTTTCTTGTGTATAAGTTAATTATTTAATTTTCGCATTGTCTTGTTCTTTACATTGTTACTATGATAAATTTTTGTTATTGTTAATTAACGTTTATGTCTTAGGTTATTGCATCACCTTTGTGCTGCTGTTATAATATTGATAGATGAACTCCTCCGAAGAGCACAAGTTCTCTTGAACTTATTCTTCGGTGGGCAATAAGTTGTGAAAATGATACCGATTGAATTATATACTAACTATTTTGCCAATACATTAAAACTCAATTTTTACTCCCTCGAGCGGTCGCGGGCGGCATTTTATGCCGAGATTAAAACTCAATTTTTACTCCCTCGAGCGGTCGCGGGCGGCATTTTATGCCGAAATTCAAACTCAATTTTTACTCCCTTGAGCGGTCGCGGGCGGCATTTTATGCCGGAATTAAAACTCAATTTTTACTCCCTCGAGCGGTCGCGGGCGGCATTTTATGCCGAAATTAAAACTCAATTTTTACTCCCTCGAGCGGTCGCGGGCGTTATTTTATGCCGAAATTAAAACTCAATTTCTACTCCCTCGAGCGGTCGCGGGCGGCATTTTATGCCGAAATTAAAACTCAATTTTTACTCCCTCGAGCGGTCGCGGGCGGCATTTTATGCCGAAATTAAAACTCAATTTTTACTCCCTCGAGCGGTCGCGGGCGGCATTTTATGCCGAAATTAAAACTCAATTTTTACTCCCTCGAGCGGTCGCGGGCGGCATTTTATGCCGAAATTAAAACTCAATTTTTACTCCCTCGAGCGGTCGCGGGCGGCATTTTATGCCGAAATTAAAACTCAATTTTTACTCCCTCGAGCGGTCGCGGGCGGCATTTTATGCCGAAATTAAAACTCAATTTTTACTCCCTCGAGCGATCGCGGGCGGCATTTTATGCCGAAATTAAAACTCAATTTTTACTCCCTCGAGCGGTCGCGGGCGGCATTTTATGCCGGAATTAAAACTCAATTTTTACTCCCTCGAGCGGTCGCGGGCGGCATTTTATGCCGAAATTAAAACTCACTTTTTATTCCCTCGAGCGGTCGCGGGCGGCATTTTATGCCGAAATTAAAACTCAATTTTTACTCCCTCGAGCGATCGCGGGCGGCATTTTATGCCGAAATTAAAACTCAATTTTTACTCCCTCGAGCGGTCGCGGGCGGCATTTTATGCCGGAATTAAAACTCAATTTTTACTCCCTCGAGCGGTCGCGGGCGGCATTTTATGCCGAAATTAAAACTCACTTTTTATTCCCTCGAGCGGTCGCGGGCGGCATTTTATGCCGAAATTGAGCTATAAGCAGCATATTGATGAACTTATAATAAGATTGCGTAAGCTGTTTTATGTATTTAAAGAGACACGTAAGTTCCTTTCAAAAAGCCAACTTAAAACTATTTATTATGGTTTGGCCTTTTCTATAATCAAATACGGGATAGTACTTTGGGGTTCCGCGTCTACGGGATAGTACTTTGCGTAAGTCAGCTGTTAAGAAAGTGCAAATCGTGCAAAATAAATTATTACGAATTATATTAAATAAAAACTCTAGATATTCTTCCTCACTTTTGTTTAAATCTTTTGAAGTTAAAAATATTAATCAAATTTATCATTTTCAATCTTGCATACATCTTTTTGGCGCTAAAATTGATCCACGTCATCTTTTATCTTGTCTGTTGATCGTAACTACAATAATTCCCGTGTCATTCTTCCTAATATAAATACTGAGTTCTACAGGAGAAATGGTTATGTAACTGCCCTCAGAACTCAATTTTTACTCCCTCGAGCGGTCGCGTTATTGTTAAGTCCTCGTACTGTTTTCTTGTGTATAAGTTAATTATTTAATTTTCGCATTGTCTTGTTCTTTACATTGTTACTATGATAAATTTTTGTTATTGTTAATTAACGTTTAGGGTAAAACCACCAATTGTTGACACTATTAGAGAGAAAAATCGTTCGATTCTGCGCTCTACCCAAGTATTCAAGAAATTGAAACTTTTGGGTAGTTATCATGAATTGTGAGTTCCTTGGCAACAATTTGCACTTATTGGACTTGATTAAATAATGTTTTTTCAGCATAAAAAACAAGTTTTTCAAAAATGGAATTTTCCCCCTAATGTTGACACTTCTGCCTTCGGAAATTCCTATTGTTGACATTTGCAGTTCCTAATGTTGACACCAGTCTAAATTTTTGAGAAAGTATTTAAATATGCTTTCCCTCTAGATATTTCTCAAAGTAAATGAACAAACGAGATTAGGAACGCGTTAAAATATATTTAATGTTAGACTAGACATTAGAAAATAGATGTTGAACAGCATAATCAGAAAAATGGGTACTTAAATCACAGTGGAACAGAAACAGAAGTAGGGAACACAAATTTTCTAGGGTTTCCCCCGTAATATGTAGGCTTAGGCAGTTTGTATTTGACGTTACTGACTGAAAGAAGGCGATTCCCCCCGCTCGAAGGCCTGAAAACAGTCCTCAGTCTGTTGCAGGGATGAAGCGGTGTTACTTCGGCAGCATCTTCACTTTCAATTTTGACAACCAGACAAACACATCCAGTGGACCAAAAACTCCTCTTCATCTTTTGACAGCACCGATTGACGCCCTATTCTTCTTTCGAGAGGAGTTTTCCCTCGCACCTTGTACAACCAAGTGATACGAGGTACTCCATGGCGCTTTGCAGCTTTATAAACCGCTGTGCCGAGCTTCACATCTTTTATAGCGTCTTCCATTTGCTGGACAGTGTACTTCCACATTCCGTTCTTGTCGGGAGGCATGGTAGTAGTCGACCTGATAAAATGATGAGACACTGTATCAGAATCATACTGTTATTTTAAAATTCTGATAGGTACCTGATATTGTTGAAAAGGTCATAGGTAGGGGTCTAACAACAAAAAGATCAAGTTACCTATACGTAGAAATGTAAAAAAAAAAAGTTATAATATGTCAACTTAAGGAACCAAAATATGTCAACATTGAGATCCCGATGTCAACTTAAGGTTCCAGTACGCT
The DNA here is from genome assembly GCA_963920205.1 of Stenodema calcarata. Taxonomy (NCBI): domain Eukaryota; kingdom Metazoa; phylum Arthropoda; class Insecta; order Hemiptera; family Miridae; genus Stenodema; species Stenodema calcarata. The sequence continues at coordinate 61,542 of CAWUBA010000167.1, read as the reverse complement.
GATTTGAAAAATTCAATAGTCTCAATATACTACGAAATTATTTAAACCCAAATATCACATTGGCAACCTGATCAACATTTTCCCCTAATATTGACACAGGTGTCAACATTAGGACACACGCCCATTTCATGAAACCCTAATGATGACACCCCAACTTAACCATCTATTTCAACGAAATTCTGGGGTTTAATACTTACAAATTCTTCCTTACGCTGTTATTAGGGCAGGCAATATGATATATAACTGATTACTCATAATATTTGACTTGAAAAGTCTAATTTTGTTGACTTACCTCACTAACCTGCGGGATAGCGATGGCGTCGCTGGGTTGACTGATCCAGCTGTCACCGGCTTCAATAGTAGCCAGACGTTCGATATGGGTAATAACAACTAGTGGAGCCGGCCTACCTCAAATCTCACATCCTTATCAACAGAATGACGCCAATTCCGAGTACCTACAGTGTCCCAATACCTTATTTTTACGTTTTGAAATTGAAGTGTCAACATTAGGATAAGTGTCAACATTTGGTGGTTTTACCCTATGTCTTAGGTTATTGCATCACCTTTGTGCTGCTGTTATAATATTGATAGATGAACTCCTCCGAAGAGCACAAGTTCTCTTGAACTTATTCTTCGGTGGGCAATAAGTTGTGAAAATGATACCGATTGAATTATATACTAACTATTTTGCCAATACATTAAAACTCAATTTTTACTCCCTCGAGCGGTCGCGGGCGGCATTTTATGCCGAGATTAAAACTCAATTTTTACTCCCTCGAGCGGTCGCGGGCGGCATTTTATGCCGAAATTCAAACTCAATTTTTACTCCCTTGAGCGGTCGCGGGCGGCATTTTATGCCGGAATTAAAACTCAATTTTTACTCCCTCGAGCGGTCGCGGGCGGCATTTTATGCCGAAATTAAAACTCAATTTTTACTCCCTCGAGCGGTCGCGGGCGTTATTTTATGCCGAAATTAAAACTCAATTTCTACTCCCTCGAGCGGTCGCGGGCGGCATTTTATGCCGAAATTAAAACTCAATTTTTACTCCCTCGAGCGGTCGCGGGCGGCATTTTATGCCGAAATTAAAACTCAATTTTTACTCCCTCGAGCGGTCGCGGGCGGCATTTTATGCCGAAATTAAAACTCAATTTTTACTCCCTCGAGCGGTCGCGGGCGGCATTTTATGCCGAAATTAAAACTCAATTTTTACTCCCTCGAGCGGTCGCGGGCGGCATTTTATGCCGAAATTAAAACTCAATTTTTACTCCCTCGAGCGGTCGCGGGCGGCATTTTATGCCGAAATTAAAACTCAATTTTTACTCCCTCGAGCGATCGCGGGCGGCATTTTATGCCGAAATTAAAACTCAATTTTTACTCCCTCGAGCGGTCGCGGGCGGCATTTTATGCCGGAATTAAAACTCAATTTTTACTCCCTCGAGCGGTCGCGGGCGGCATTTTATGCCGAAATTAAAACTCACTTTTTATTCCCTCGAGCGGTCGCGGGCGGCATTTTATGCCGAAATTAAAACTGAATTTTTACTCCCTCGAGCGGTCGCGGGCGGCATTTTATGCCGAAATTAAAACTCAATTTTTACTCCCTCGAGCGGTCGCGGGCGGCATTTTATGCCGAAATTGAGCTATAAGCAGCATATTGATGAACTTATGATAAGATTGCGTAAGCTGTTTTATGTATTTAAAGAGACACGTAAGTTCCTTTCAAAAAGCCAACTTAAAACTATTTATTATGGTTTGGCCCTTTCTATAATCAAATACGGGATAGTACTTTGGGGTTCCGCGTCTACGGGATAGTACTTTGCGTAAGTCAGCTGTTAAGAAAGTGCAAATCGTGCAAAATAAATTATTACGAATTATATTAAATAAAAACTCTAGATATTCTTCCTCACTTTTGTTTAAATCTTTTGAAGTTAAAAATATTAATCAAATTTATCATTTTCAATCTTGCATACATCTTTTTGGCGCTAAAATTGATCCACGTCATCTTTTATCTTCGTCTGTTACTCGTAACTACAATAATTCCCGTGTCATTCTTCCTAATATAAATACTGAGTTCTACAGGAGAAATGCTTATGTAACTGCCCTCAGAACTCTATACCAAAAAGAAATAAATATTTTTTCGTTTTCCAGCCTGTCAAATTTTAAAAAACTATTAAATAGCTGTTTATAATTCTGCATTGTTAAGTCCTCGTAATGTTTTCTTGTGTATAAGTTAATTATTTAATTTTCGCATTGTCTTGTTCTTTACATTGTTACTATGATAAATTTTTGTTATTGTTAATTAACGTTCATGTCTTAGGTTATTGCATCACCTTTGTGCTGCTGTTATAATATTGATAGATGAACTCCTCCGAAGAGCACAAGTTCTCTTGAACTTATTCTTCGGTGGGCAATAAGTTGTGAAAATGATACCGATTGAATTATATACTAACTATTTTGCCAATACATTAAAACTCAATTTTTACTCCCTCGAGCGGTCGCGGGCGGCATTTTATGCCGAGATTAAAACTCAATTTTCACTCCCTCGAGCGGTCGCGGGCGGCATTTTATGCCGAAATTCAAACTCAATTTTTACTCCCTTGAGCGGTCGCGGGCGGCATTTTATGCCGGAATTAAAACTCAATTTTTACTCCCTCGAGCGGTCGCGGGCGGCATTTTATGCCGAAATTCAAACTCAATTTTTACTCCCTCGAGCGGTCGCGGGCGGCATTTTATGCCGGAATTAAAACTCACTTTTTACTCCCTCGAGCGGTCGCGGGCGGCATTTTATGCCGGAATTAAAACTCAATTTTTACTCCCTCGAGCGGTCGCGGGCGGCATTTTATGCCGGAATTAAAACTTAATTTTTACTTCCTCGAGCGGTCGCGGGTGGCATTTTATGCCGGAATTAAAACTCAATTTTTACTCCCTCGAGCGGTCGCGGGCGGCATTTTATGCCGAAATTCAAACTCAATTTTTACTCCCTTGAGCGGTCGCGGGCGGCATTTTATGCCGGAATTAAAACTCAATTTTTACTCCCTCGAGCGGTCGCGGGCGGCATTTTATGCCGAAATTCAAACTCAATTTTTACTCCCTCGAGCGGTCGCGGGCGGCATTTTATGCCGAAATTAAAACTCAATTTTTACTCCCTACAGCGGTCGCGGGCGGCATTTTATGCCGAAATTAAAACTCAATTTTTACTCCCTCGAGCGGTCGCGGGCGGCATTTTATGCCGAAATTGAGCTATAAGCAGCATATTGATGAACTTATAATAAGATTGCGTAAGCTGTTTTATGTATTTAAAGAGACACGTAAGTTCCTTTCAAAAAGCCAACTTAAAACTATTTATTATGGTTTGGCCTTTTCTATAATCAAATACGGGATAGTACTTTGGGGTTCCGCGTCTACGGGATAGTACTTTGCGTAAGTCAGCTGTTAAGAAAGTGCAAATCGTGCAAAATAAATTATTACGAATTATATTAAATAAAAACTCTAGATATTCTTCCTCACTTTTGTTTAAATCTTTTGAAGTTAAAAATATTAATCAAATTTATCATTTTCAATCTTGCATACATCTTTTTGGCGCTAAAATTGATCCACGTCATCTTTTATCTTGTCTGTTGATCGTAACTACAATAATTCCCGTGTCATTCTTCCTAATATAAATACTGAGTTCTACAGGAGAAATGGTTATGTAACTGCCCTCAGAACTCAATTTTTACTCCCTCGAGCGGTCGCGTTATTGTTAAGTCCTCGTACTGTTTTCTTGTGTATAAGTTAATTATTTAATTTTCGCATTGTCTTGTTCTTTACATTGTTACTATGATAAATTTTTGTTATTGTTAATTAACGTTTATGTCTTAGGTTATTGCATCACCTTTGTGCTGCTGTTATAATATTGATAGATGAACTCCTCCGAAGAGCACAAGTTCTCTTGAACTTATTCTTCGGTGGGCAATAAGTTGTGAAAATGATACCGATTGAATTATATACTAACTATTTTGCCAATACATTAAAACTCAATTTTTACTCCCTCGAGCGGTCGCGGGCGGCATTTTATGCCGAAATTAAAACTCAATTTTTACTCCCTCGAGCGGTCGCGGGCGGCATTTTATGCCGAAATTCAAACTCAATTTTTACTCCCTTGAGCGGTCGCGGGCGGCATTTTATGCCGGAATTAAAACTCAATTTTTACTCCCTCGAGCGGTCGCGGGCGGCATTTTATGCCGAAATTAAAACTCAATTTTTACTCCCTCGAGCGGTCGCGGGCGTTATTTTATGCCGAAATTAAAACTCAATTTCTACTCCCTCGAGCGGTCGCGGGCGGCATTTTATGCCGAAATTAAAACTCAATTTTTACTCCCTCGAGCGGTCGCGGGCGGCATTTTATGCCGAAATTAAAACTCAATTTTTACTCCCTCGAGCGGTCGCGGGCGGCATTTTATGCCGAAATTAAAACTCAATTTTTACTCCCTCGAGCGGTCGCGGGCGGCATTTTATGCCTAAATTAAAACTCAATTTTTACTCCCTCGAGCGGTCGCGGGCGGCATTTTATGCCGAAATTAAAACTCAATTTTTACTCCCTCGAGCGGTCGCGGGCGGCATTTTATGCCGAAATTAAAACTCAATTTTTACTCCCTCGAGCGATCGCGGGCGGCATTTTATGCCGAAATTAAAACTCAATTTTTACTCCCTCGAGCGGTCGCGGGCGGCATTTTATGCCGGAATTAAAACTCAATTTTTACTCCCTCGAGCGGTCGCGGGCGGCATTTTATGCCGAAATTAAAACTCACTTTTTATTCCCTCGAGCGGTCGCGGGCGGCATTTTATGCCGAAATTAAAACTGAATTTTTACTCCCTCGAGCGGTCGCGGGCGGCATTTTATGCCGAAATTAAAACTCAATTTTTACTCCCTCGAGCGGTCGCGGGCGGCATTTTATGCCGAAATTCAAACTCAATTTTTACTCCCTTGAGCGGTCGCGGGCGGCATTTTATGCCGGAATTAAAACTCAATTTTTACTCCCTCGAGCGGTCACGGGCGGCATTTTATGCCGAAATTCAAACTCAATTTTTACTCCCTTGAGCGGTCGCGGGCGGCATTTTATGCCGGAATTAAAACTCAATTTTTACTCCCTCGAGCGGTCGCGGGCGGCATTTTATGCCGAAATTCAAACTCAATTTTTACTCCCTCGAGCGGTCGCGGGCGGCATTTTATGCCGGAATTAAAACTCAATTTTTACTCCCTCGAGCGGTCGCGGGCGGCATTTTATGCCGGAATTAAAACTAACTTTTTACTCCCTCGAGCGGTCGCGGGCGGCATTTTATGCCGGAATTAAAACTCAATTTTTACTCCCTCGAGCGGTCGCGGGCGGCATTTTATGCCGGAATTAAAACTTAATTTTTACTTCCTCGAGCGGTCGCGGGCGGCATTTTATGCCGGAATTAAAACTCAATTTTTACTCCCTCGAGCGGTTGCAGGCGGCATTTTATGCCGAAATTAAAACTCAATTTTTACTCCCTCGAGCGGTCGCGGGCGGCATTTTATGCCGAAATTGAGCATTAAGCAGCATATTGATGAACTTATAATAAGATTGCGTAAGCTGTTTTATGTATTTAAAGAGACACGTAAGTTCCTTTCAAAAAGCCAACTTAAAACTATTTATTATGAATGAATGAATGAAAATGAATGAAAGAAAGTTTATTCCAAAAAAAAATAAAGAAATTACAAAAAAAAAATATCATAATTGTAAATTAATACGGCAACACAAAGGAAAAATTATAGTATATTTATACAATGGAATATACCACACGAACCATAGGGTATGACCCTGTGCGGTTCGGGGGAGTTGAGTTAAACAAGTAATATTACCTAATACACCATTTTTACAGAAACGACCCGAAAGTGATCAGATGAAGAAAATAAAGATGCAAAAAAAGGATATCTAAATTAGAATAAATTTCTATGGACCCAAGTGACAATCCCAAACGAATTTGATGGATAGAATACAATCATTATATAGGTATGTAAAGATAAACACCATTAGAAGCAGAATACAATCATTATATAGGTATGTAAAGATAAACACCATTAGAAGCAAAATAACAGACAAAATCATGACACATAAACACTAGTCAGTAAATTGGAACAGTTTATAGGACCTTGGTTTATCAACCATGTGAAAATTCTAGTTTTATAAACGGCACGCGAAAAATTTCCAGGTATGGTCATGTCTGCTGGGAGAGACCGCAATATATAAGGCATACTGAAAAATATATGCTTTGAGGTACACCATAGACGAGATTGGGGAGCTGGTATTACCGCCTTAGAAGTGAGGCGAGCTGGGTATATGCTATGTCTAGGATACACGAAGTAATCGGGGTGTTTGTGAAAAAAAGTAATAGCTATTTTGACATACAGTTGTTGAACTGAGAATACCTGGACAGCTTTGAATAAGTCAGAGGTGGGGAACCGGCGTGGCTTCCTGGCGATTACTTTTAGGATTGATTTTTGGACAATACAAAGCGGATTTAGGATAGACGCTGAAGCGCCACCCCAGGCTAAAATGCCGAAACTAATGACACTTTGCACAAGAGCTTTATATATAGTAATTAAATTTTTCTTATCAAGACATCCCCTCAATCTATAAAAAATATGAATAAATTTACGGAGTTTCTGAACCATAGAGCTAGCATGATACTCCCATCTTAAGTCTTCATCTATAGTAATTCCTAAGTACTTTGTAGAATAAACCCGTTCTATTAGTGGACATTTCCCGTCACACGCACACTTCATGTAGTCATTTCCACATGTATGTATCATGATACCGTGCTGCCCCAACTTATGTTTGGATGCGGACTTGGAAAAAACCAAGAACTTGGTTTTTTTAACGTTTAAACTCAAAGAGTTAGAGCACATCCACCCAAAAACTTTATTGATGTCGGAATTTGCATCCCTAAACACCTCCTCCCAATCATCCCCCTCGCATAAAATCGATGTATCATCAGCATACATGTACATGGTTCCAAAAAGATTCAAAGAACATAATTGATTTATAAATATTAAAAAGAAAATAGCTGCCAGAGTACCACCTTGGATTACCCCGTATTGAATTGTAGTTTCATCACTGTCAACTCCGTCAATTGTCACAAACTGCTTTCTATTGGAGAAATAGCTCTGCACCCATGCAAGCTCTGTTCCACAAACCCCGTAAGAAGGCAGGATCCCAACCAACAGACCTCTATCTATTGAATCGAAGGCTTTAGCCATGTCAAGGGTAATAAGGAGACCTTTTTTCCCACGATCCATTAAAGAGTTAATGTCCTTGGTCAAATTATACAGAGCTTCGTCGACACCTATACCCCTTCTAAATCCAAACTGCAAGTTAGAGAGCATGCCATTCGTTTCGAGGTACTCATAGAGGATATATTTGATCCAGCGTTCAATCAACTTAGATATAGAGCTAAGTAAAGAAATCGGCCGGTAATTGGTCAGTTCGGTAGCGACGCCCGTCTTATTATGGTTTGGCCTTTTCTATAATCAAATACGGGATAGTACTTTGGGGTTCCGCGTCTAAGTCAGCTGTTAAGAAAGTGCAAATCGTGCAAAATAAATTATTACGAATTATATTAAATAAAAACTCTAGATATTCTTCCTCACTTTTGTTTAAATCTTTTGAAGTTAAAAATATTAATCAAATTTATCATTTTCAATCTTGCATACATCTTTTTGGCGCTAAAATTGATCCTGTTGGATCCCGCGGCGACCGTTGTCAGCGGTTTCCCCCAACCTCGCGGAATATCGCACGCGAGACGACAAGTTGGGCGAATTCCACGGTCGCGGCATTCGCTTCTTTGATTCCCAACGATTAGCACTCGTCTGGAGCCAACGTGCGTTTCCCGATTCAATAGCTCGGATCGGTATTCGGTGCCCCCCTGAACTTCCTTCCGACAGACCTTTCGTTCTAGTACGGTCGCGGACGCGGACGCCGAGGTCTTCAGGATCGTCCAGAAGCGCCCGCCAGAAGCTACCCAAGGTATCTGTGGAGAGACTTTAGGGTTGTTAGGGATAGTTTAAGGATAGATTAAGGGACTAGAATAAAACGGGGTTTAAATAACGTTGTCTTTTATTCTACTAGTTTCTTCCTTACTCCCATACTCCAGGTGGCACGACATAAATGGTGGAGGCGCCAAATTAATTCCATAAAATTAACCCCCCCCCCTTCCCCTATGAATAACTAAAACAAAAATAAAGAAGCCAAGCTAGTTTTTTCTTATATAGATTTGAAAATATATTGAATAAATAAAATAAAATGAAGAAGCTCAATAATGTAAAAATAAAATAAAGAAGTAAATTAATACATAAATAAAACAAAAATAAAGAAGCCAAGCTAGTTTTTTTTTTTTTTTATGTATATTTGAAAATATATTGATTTTTGTCTCTCCATTATTCTATCTGCTCTTTTTTGTGTGCAATTCAATGGTATTATTATGTGTGCATGTTAGAATAAGTTATATCCATTATTACGTGTACTGCCTTAGGCTAGGGACCCCTTTTTCTGACGCATTAATGATGTATTAATGACAGATAGACAGTACGAGAATACAGTAAACCCGACAAATAGTAAACAAGTAGTAAATATGGCGAACCTAGTAAAAATAACCCCTAGATATTTCTCTGCGCAACCCCATGAAGACATAAACCAGTTCATAAACAGTTGGGAAAAATTGGCCAAGTACCATGGATGGGAACAAAAAGAAATCATGCGTAGCATACCTAGTTTTTTTCTATCGGACGCACAACTTTGGTATGACGAAATGGATCACGCGGGGAAAATCAAACCAACGTGGGAACAATTTAAAATTCAGTTAAAACAAGAATTTGAGGATCCAAGTTTAATAGAATCGGCTAGGAGACAATTATATAATTTAGAAAAACAGTCAACAGAAACAATGAAACAATACGTCGATAGATTAAGAAACTTAGTATGGAAGGCAGCCCCAAGCCTGGATTCCATAGAGAAGCAGAGGATATTGGCGGCTGGATTACCAAACAACTATAGATTATGTTTAGCGGGAATAACAGATTTTGAACAAGCTGTTATAAAATTATATCAGGTAGAGGCACTGTTGCAGTTGTCAAAGCCGGAAATGCATCAGTCCCAAGTGGGTGCTCCACAGGGAACCTGCGAGGCGGCGGTACATCATAACCCCCCCTCGCAAGATGATCAATGGCAATCACGAATCGTGGTTCTGGAACCAGAGGGTCAAAGATGGATACAGAACCGCGGACGTGGATACAATAGAAGTAGAGGGCGAGATTATAACGGTCGTGGTGCGCAGCATCAACATACCCATCAGCATCCAGTGATGGGCAGAGGATCGTATAGGGGAAGAATCCACACTGGAAACTGGGGAAGTTATAATCATCAACAAAACCCCAACACAAATAACTACCAGTACCCAGCGATGAGCAGAGGATCGTATAGGGGACGAATCCACACTGGAAACTGGGGAAGTTATAATCATCAATCATACCCCGATACAAACAACCTTGTAACTGTGCTAGGAAATCTGTTACTCGGTCAATTGCGAATGGGTGGTCAAACAGACGGATCATGGAACGGAAGAGGACGTTATACCAGACCGCAAACCGACCCACGCACACAGAATCGAAATCAAAAAAACTGATAAAGGGGGCGGGAAAACAGGAAGAAATCGCCCGTCCCCTTAACAATCCAGAAATAATTAAAATGGCTTCAGCAACGCGAGATAGAAAACAAATAAACATCAAAGTTCAAATAGGGAATAATGAACTAAAGGTATTATGTGATACAGGGGCAAGTGTATCCTTAATAGATGAAAAATACATAGAAAACAAAGCAGCTATAAAACGAACGAAGATTCAATTGTATTCAGTGGACAATAACAAAATAGATATACGCGGAATAATTACTTTAAAAATGATAGTAACGGACGATTATGGAAATACAAAGCAAATTCAACAAGAATTTTTCGCATGGAAACCAAGCCAAGGGAAAAACACTTATCAATCAACACCATTAATATTAGGAAGAGATTTCTTCTATGACAATGGAGCGATAATAAATTTTAAAACGGAAACCATTACGATGGGAAACATGATTATAGCATTTGACGATAAAAAAGCTGAAGTACGTGGGAACCGAAAACCTGAGACTTGTGGGTTAGTGACTCGGTCTCACGAAAAATCAGTCGAAAAGAAATACGAACCGGAGGAGTCGAACACGCAAAAGTGCAAGCGTATACAGTCTCCGGCGGGAACTATCCAACCTGACGACGAAGTGCCACGTGCGTCACGTGCAATAACGGAGGAAACCGTCACGATGCCTGCTGGCGAATTGAAATGTGGGTCGAACCAAATCGAAGTATTTAGGATGGCATTAGAAGCGCATAATATTTTGTATAAAAAAATATTTGAAAAATTCAATGTCTCAGGAAAAACGTCAAGCACAGAAAAAATGTTGGCTCAACTATCAAAAGCATTGGGTATAAATCTAGTATATTTCAATTTACCGCAGCAACAAGCAAACTACTACAAATTCAAAAATCGTCTACAAAGAGTTCATATTTATTTCATTGAAAAAACGGAAGGTTTTGCATGGATACATCCGAATCCAAACCGTAAAAACAGTTTTCAAATCACAGCAACGGTATACAAGACTCCAGACAGAATAAAGTATGAACAAATAACGAAACAACATTCAACTCAACATTTACCAAATAAACAGAAGAGAGTAACAAATAAAGAACAAGAGGTAATCGGAAGTAAAGGAAACGGTAGTAAATTAGAACAAAAATTACAACCTGAATGGCTTCAAGAAAGAAAAAGTTTACAATCCGACTGGAGTTTTCACGCAGAAACGTCGCAAAGAATAAATTCTGTGCAAACAAATAAAGTGGACATTAAGGCGGAAAAATTTATGACATATTTCAAAGGACAGAAACAATATATAGAAGATTATAAAGGGATTACGTTAGATATAAATCCAGAATTAACGGTAAAAGATCACAATGATATAGTAGCAATCATTAAACGACATGAAAAAGCCTTTGTGTTACATGAAAATGATATGGGGAAAGCGAAATGTCAACCAGTACGAATACCACTAACGACGGATGAACCAATAAAATGTAAAAGTTTTCAACGAAACCCACATGAGAGAGCAGCCATGAAGTATGAAATTGAAAAGTTAAGCCAAAGAGGGATTATTAAAAAATGCCCTACTCCGTATAGAAGCCCATCGTATTTAATAAAGAAAAAACAAGGAAATTACCGATTTATCACTGATTTCCGAGAATTGAACAAAGTTATTGAACATAATGCAAATGGAGCGTATACAGGGAGAAGAATTCAAGAGATAATCCAAATTGCATCAAGAAAAAAGATCTTAAGTTCATTTGATTATGCCAGTGCATGGCACCAAATTCCAGTGGCATCGGAGGATCAGCACAAATTGGGATTTGCTGATCACAATAATGATACATGGGTTTTCCAATACCTACCTATGGGATTGAAAATATCCACGGGAAAATTCATAGAAATAGCTGAGAATACAGTAAAATCTTTAATTGACCAACAAAAAGTAACACAATACGCAGATGACGTTTGTTTAGGGTCGATGGAAATGGAAGAACATAAAAAGGACATGGAAAGTATGTTGAAACTAATAGAAGACAAAGGGTTGAAATTAAGTGCTGAGAAAGTACACATTGCATACCCACAAATTAAGATGCTAGGAAAGGTAGTAGGATCAGGGAAAATCCAGACAGATTGTGATAAAATAAAAACTATTCAGGCATTACAAAAACCTTCGACAAAAAGACAAGTTCAATCTCTAGTAGGGATGTTTAATTTCTTTAGGGATCATATACATAATTTCGCAACAGAATTGCAGCCAATAACAGATCTATTAAGAGGAACTAAAAACCAAGGAAAAATAATTTGGGGAGAACCACAAGACAAGTCCTTACAAAAAATGAAACAATTATGTACAGAGGCTCCCATTTTGAGGACATATGATGAAAACAAGCCAGTAGTGATTATCGTCGATTCTGCAGCGCATGGTGTTGGATCAGTAACAGTTCAGAATCATAATGGAAAATGGTACCCAATAGAATTTTTCTCAAAACGGTACACCCCCGTTCAAGGACGATATCCAGCTACCTATTTAGAATTAACAGGAATTTGCAGTGCGGTACAGAATGCACGTCAATATATATACATGTCACCATTCGAAACTGTAATCATTACCGATCATGCGGCTTTACGATTCGCGGACAATATAAAGGAATCACATAGCAAAATATTTAAATTAAGTTTGAAGCTAAGTGAGTACCCCATAAAGATTATGTATGCTAAAGGAAAAACATTATCGATATGTGATCATTTAAGTAGAAATGGAGAAAGTGAACTATTAAATGAAGATGACTTGGAACCAATTAGTCTACAATCGGACAAAATTTGTGCTGTTACGAGGCAACAGACAAGGAAAATGGAGGAAGAAATGAGAACACCTCAAGCAATTCAAACAGACAAAGTTTTGGAAACGGTAAATAATTACCAAAGAACAGAACAATTTCAGACAGCATTACAAACAGATGAATTTGCAAGGGAAATAATACAGATATTAAAAGGAAATAAATCATCTTCTAAAATGTTGAATATTCAAGCAAGGAAATACGAACTAGACGAAAGTGGAAATATATGGAAAATAACTAAGAATGGCAAGTTATTATACATTCCAGTATCATTTAGGAGAGAAATAATTACAACTTATCATGACAATATGAGCCATCCAGGAAGAAAAAATACCTTAAGATCAATGAAAACAAAATTTTATTGGCATAATATAGTCGCAGATGTAACGAATCATGTTCAAAGTTGTGACATATGTCGTACAACAAAAATAAATACGCAGAAGAGAGGGGGAGAATTACAGGAAATGAAACCTATTACAGGATACCCGAATGATGTCTTGCAATGTGATTTTCTGGGACCCGTACAAAGTTCTCGAAATGTACACCAACGATTATCAATATTAATATTAGTCGATTTACACACTAGGCATTTGCAATTACAATTATGTAGAAAACAGACAGGGGAAGAAGTAATTGAAGCATTAAAAAAGTATCAGTACACATGGGGTTTCATTAAATGTTTACAGACGGATAACGGTACGTCTTTTAAAAATCAAGCGGTAACAGAATACTTGCAAACTATGGGGATAAAGCAAATATTTTCGAGTCCGTATCACCCTCAGTCACAAGGCGCCGCCGAAAGACGAGTAGCTCTTGTAACTCAAGCAATACGCCAGATATTGAAGCAGCACACGAACTGGGAGGATTACATAAAACGAATAGAATTTAATTTAAATAATCAATACTGTAAAAGAATAAAAATGACACCCTTTTATGCTATGTTAGGACGTGAGTCAAGGATACCAGATGTAACAGGATTCCACAAACCACAAGAAAATGAAAATGATAGGATATGTCAAATGCAAGAAAATTGGAGTAAAATTCAAAACTATCACAAAGCAGCCCAAATACAGAATAAACAACAATTTGATAAAAGAAGGACAGGAAGACAATATGAAGTAGGAGATTATGTATATATTAATAGAAACAAATTAACGGATGGTCAAGATACAACAAACAAATTCAAAAATATATATTTAGGGCCAGTGAAAATATTAAAAAAACACAATAATGGAGCATATACAGTATTACGAAAAATCAACAACAATGAAGTAGAACAGAGGGTTAATATAGAACAAATTGTACCAGGAGAAGCTTGTGAAAGAAAGACAATTGAGGAAAAAGGACTAAAAATGGAACGAGAACACGACAAACAATAAACACATAACTAACACGAACTTACATAGATAAGTAGATGGAACGAATTGGCTACGGTTAACTGCAAACTTTTTACGACAAACAAACGTAACGACTAGGACGTCAGAAGTGACCATGAAACTTAGGGAATTTGGAAAAGTGGAGTCATGAACCAATTTTTCAAAACGCTGGTCGTTAAAACCTAAAAGCAACAATGGTAACAATGGCAACAATACAATAAAATAAAAACTAGAAATAAACAATAGAACAAAACTAAAATTGAAGGGGAAGAATAGAATAGGTTACGGAAGACGATAACAGGGGAAATTTCTCTCTGTTTCAGGAAACCACAACATGGTTAATTGCAATGTGTGGATAATTGCAATATGGATTACGCAAGTAGTAACGTACTATCAAGAACAACAATTGCAAACCCAAACGGACTTCATATCAACTACTATAGGATATACATTCAAACAATACGAAAACATGGAAATGAAAAGTAAAATATCAATTGGACCATTGTTAAAAACAAATAAACTGTTAAATCAAATAGGAACTAATCCAGAAACGGCGTGTGAAGGTTTGGTTACGAAAACACATTCACCACAACAAGTGGCAGCAAACAATTTATGTATAAAATTTATGAACGAACAGAAACAACAACTGCAATTTAAAACAATGTTATATCGCTTTCAAATCAGGTCAACACACATGCGAGAAATATTTTATAATCCAGCCACAAAAAGAGATAGACGGAGTACAGGTGCATTTTGGGCTCCACTGAATTATATAGGAAATTTACAAGAAAAACTGACAGGAGTAGCGTCACATCAAACACAAAAGAAAAATGAGAACCGTTTACGCAATTTAACCGAACAAATAAATAGCATAAAGGCATTTCAACAAAAGCATGAGATATGGTTAGATTCGACCTTACACGAGATGATTGGTTTACATAACTTAACTTCGTGGACAATAAACAAGGCAATGAACGATATACAAAAACAATTGCAAGACGACTTAAATGTAATTAATATTCGCGATACAGTGAGAGAATTTTTACAAAATTTACAAATGGAACTCACAAGTCAAACGATATTAATTGATGAAATAATGACCATCATCACATTCGCAAGAGCAGGTCTACTTTGCGAATCGGCAATTCAATTAGACAGTTTCAAAGAAAATATACAAATCATACAAACACAGTTGGATGCACAATTCCAGGTACCATTTTTAGCAACATTGCACGGCTGGGAAATAATCAAACAAATCATAGAGGTACATTACTGTATAGTCGAACAAGACATCTATTTTCGGTTAACAATTCCAATTGTAGAGAAACGAAAATATGCACTTGTAACACATGCAACAGTACCACACCGGGTGGCAGACTGCACAATAAGTTACAAAATAATGCTATATGATGTAACAATAGAGCAAAATAATACTATCATTACAGCCATGACAAGAGAGGAATTTAGAACAACTTGTTTGAAAATAACGAATAGGGGATATTACTGTAAATATTTTAGCGGTACAACAGAAACTTTGTTGGGAAATGAGATATTTTCGACAAACCAAAACAGGATGGTTACAGATGTAATATATTTATCAGCGGGACACATTAATCATCATATACTTTTGAAACCATGTAACAATAACACAATTGTGATATACAATGGTACAATAATGTGGGAAATGAAGGACTATGGACCGACACTGATAAACTGTAATGAGACGTGTCTAATAAACATAGATGGAAATAATTACCCACCTCAAACAAACTCAAGTAGGACAGTAGACTCGATAATGTTAACTTACAAACAAACAAGTACTTCAACATTGATAACCATGGACACAAAAAATGAATCAGAGCAAGTAAACGTAAATGTGTTACAAACATTACTGAAAGAAAGAGATCCATTTTCTAAAATTGGCCAGTTAATTGAGGATGCACCCAAAATAGAAAACATGACGGACACAAAATCTTGGTGGTCACAAGAAATAAAATGGCGTCATATGACAATAGGCACGACATTGGTAATTGTCTTCATAATGAGTAGCATGGTAGCATTATATTGTTATTGCACACAAAAAAGACAAATAACCCCAACCAGTCAAACCAGTGTCCAAATAATTCCTCCACCTGTCAATCCAAACCATGATCATCTGTCACATTAGAATGGAACAATAAGGGAGCAGAAGGAATAAAACGTAATATAGGTAAAATAGCGATAATAGGATAGACATAAATGTTAATAAAAATAGGACAAAATGTAAATATGAAAATAAGTACCTAAGGTATAACAATTAATACAACCAAGTAGTATGAAATAGATGTCAATTATTTTGAGTACAAGCAATATAAACCAATACAAGAATGTGGAAAACTTATTAGCGTAATAAAGAAAAGTATGTATGTTGAGTGAAGGACAGAAAAAACGTAAATTAAACTACGAAATGAATATGAAGGTGATTAGATTAAATTGACTTGAAGAAATTAAAATTAAATTGAAGAAATGTAATTTGAAGAACTGTTAAGTAAGTTAAATATAAGTTTATGTAATAAGGGATTTTACGTAAAAACTGCTGTTAAATTAAATGAAAGTGTAAAATGTGAAATTCAATTATTTAAGTAATAAGACATGTTGAGTAAAACACTAACCATGAGAAATAATCGGATTATCTACATTTACGCACAGTTTACAAAAAAAAAAAAAAAAAAAAAAACACAGTGTATTCAATAATAAGATACTTGAGTTGTATAAAACAGGTAGAGCTAGACGATGGGGACATAAGAACGATAATGGGGAATAATAAAATAATAATCAAATTGTGAATAACAATATAAGAATGACTAAATATAAATAAAACAATGTAAAGCAAAAACGTAGATAATAACATAGTAAAATAGGAAATAGTGAAATACGAAAAGTGACAGTGAAAAAGTGAATACGTGTTTTCGTTAAATCTCCACATAAATACCTACACCCATCTCCACAATGGACTACAGATAGGACCGGCGGACCGGCCAACGAAGGACAAGGGAACAGAACCAGGAAAACTGAGAAGGAAATGGGAGAAAATATAGTGTGACGAGCGCTGGGATACTCGTGAACGCCCTCGTACTCCTCTACAGGCACCCAACACGCCGCACTACCCTACCGACAGTTGCCGTGCTCTGGGAAGGACAACTATGCGTGGAGCAAAACACTCTGATCCCGGGCTCATCGACAGAACATGACATTAAAAATGGCACTGAAGACGACACGACAACAGATGTCCACAACCGACGTCTACCCCACACATAACGCAGCAACATGTCTATGCTGGTTATGTCCTTTTTCCCAGGAAGGGGGAGATGTTGGATCCCGCGGCGACCGTTGTCAGCGGTTTCCCCCAACCTCGCGGAATATCGCACGCGAGACGACAAGTTGGGCGAATTCCACGGTCGCGGCATTCGCTTCTTTGATTCCCAACGATTAGCACTCGTCTGGAGCCAACGTGCGTTTCCCGATTCAATAGCTCGGATCGGTATTCGGTGCCCCCCTGAACTTCCTTCCGACAGACCTTTCGTTCTAGTACGGTCGCGGACGCGGACGCCGAGGTCTTCAGGATCGTCCAGAAGCGCCCGCCAGAAGCTACCCAAGGTATCTGTGGAGAGACTTTAGGGTTGTTAGGGATAGTTTAAGGATAGATTAAGGGACTAGAATAAAACGGGGTTTAAATAACGTTGTCTTTTATTCTACTAGTTTCTTCCTTACTCCCATACTCCAGGTGGCACGACAATCCACGTCATCTTTTATCTTCGTCTGTTGATCGTAACTACAATAATTCCCGTGTCATTCTTCCTAATATAAATACTGAGTTCTACAGGAGAAATGGTTATGTAACTGCCCTCAGAACTCAATTTTTACTCCCTCGAGCGGTCGCGTTATTGTTAAGTCCTCGTACTGTTTTCTTGTGTATAATTTAATTATTTAATTTTCGCATTGTCTTGTTCTTTACATTGTTACTATGATAAATTTTTGTTATTGTTAATTAACGTTTATGTCTTAGGTTATTGCATCACCTGTGTGCTGCTGTTATAATATTGATAGATGAACTCCTCCGAAGAGCACAAGTTCTCTTGAAATTATTCTTCGGTGGGCAATAAGTTGTGAAAATGATACCGATTGAATTATATACTTAACTATTTTGCCAATAAATTAAAACTCAATTTTTACTCCCTCGAGCGGTCGCGGGCGGCATTTTATGCCGAAATTAAAACTCAATTTTTATTCCCTCGAGCGGTCGCGGGCGGCATTTTATGCCGAAATTAAAACTCAATTTTTACTCCCTCGAGCGGTCGCGGGCGGCATTTTATGCCGAAATTAAAACTCAATTTTTACTCTCTCGAGCGGTCGCGGGCGGCATTTTATGCCGAAATTAAAACTCAATTTTTACTCCCTCGAGCGGTCGCGGGCGGCATTTTATGCCGAAATTCAAACTCAATTTTTACTCCCTCGAGCGGTCGCGGGCGGCATTTTATGCCGAAATTAAAACTCAATTTTTACTCCCTCGAGCGGTCGCGGGCGGCATTTTATGCCGAAATTAAAACTCAATTTTTACTCCCTCGAGCGGTCGCGGGCGGCATTTTATGCCGAAATTAAAACTCAATTTTTACTCCCTCGAGCGATCGCGGGCGGCATTTTATGCCGAAATTAAAACTCAATTTTTACTCCCTCGAGCGGTCGCGGGCGGCATTTTATGCCGAAATTAAAACTGAATTTTTACTCCCTCGAGCGGTCGCGGGCGGCATTTTATGCCGAAATTAAAACTCAATTTTTACTCCCTCGAGCGGTCGCGGGCGGCATTTTATGCCGAAATTGAGCTATAAGCAGCATATTGATGAACTTATAATAAGATTGCGTAAGCTGTTTTATGTATTTAAAGAGACACGAAAGTTCCTTTCAAAAAGCCAACTTAAAACTATTTATTATGGTTTGGCCCTTTCTATAATCAAATACGGGATAGTACTTTGGGGTTCCGCGTCTACGGGATAGTACTTTGCGTAAGTCAGCTGTTAAGAAAGTGCAAATCGTGCAAAATAAATTATTACGAATTATATTAAATAAAAACTCTAGATATTCTTCCTCACTTTTGTTTAAATCTTTTGAAGTTAAAAATATTAATCAAATTTATCATTTTCAATCTTGCATACATCTTTTTGGCGCTAAAATTGATCCACGTCATCTTTTATCTTCGTCTGTTACTCGTAACTACAATAATTCCCGTGTCATTCTTCCTAATATAAATACTGAGTTCTACAGGAGAAATGCTTATGTAACTGCCCTCAGAACTCTATACCAAAAAGAAATAAATATTTTTTCGTTTTCCAGCCTGTCAAATTTTAAAAAACTATTAAATAGCTGTTTATAATTCTGCATTGTTAAGTCCTCGTAATGTTTTCTTGTGTATAAGTTAATTATTTAATTTTCGCATTGTCTTGTTCTTTACATTGTTACTATGATAAATTTTTGTTATTGTTAATTAACGTTCATGTCTTAGGTTATTGCATCACCTTTGTGCTGCTGTTATAATATTGATAGATGAACTCCTCCGAAGAGCACAAGTTCTCTTGAACTTATTCTTCGGTGGGCAATAAGTTGTGAAAATGATACCGATTGAATTATATACTAACTATTTTGCCAATACATTAAAACTCAATTTTTACTCCCTCGAGCGGTCGCGGGCGGCATTTTATGCCGAGATTAAAACTCAATTTTCACTCCCTCGAGCGGTCGCGGGCGGCATTTTATGCCGAAATTCAAACTCAATTTTTACTCCCTTGAGCGGTCGCGGGCGGCATTTTATGCCGGAATTAAAACTCAATTTTTACTCCCTCGAGCGGTCGCGGGCGGCATTTTATGCCGAAATTCAAACTCAATTTTTACTCCCTCGAGCGGTCGCGGGCGGCATTTTATGCCGGAATTAAAACTCACTTTTTACTCCCTCGAGCGGTCGCGGGCGGCATTTTATGCCGGAATTAAAACTCAATTTTTACTCCCTCGAGCGGTCGCGGGCGGCATTTTATGCCGGAATTAAAACTTAATTTTTACTTCCTCGAGCGGTCGCGGGCGGCATTTTATGCCGGAATTAAAACTCAATTTTTACTCCCTCGAGCGGTCGCGGGCGGCATTTTATGCCGAAATTCAAACTCAATTTTTACTCCCTTGAGCGGTCGCGGGCGGCATTTTATGCCGGAATTAAAACTCAATTTTTACTCCCTCGAGCGGTCGCGGGCGGCATTTTATGCCGAAATTCAAACTCAATTTTTACTCCCTCGAGCGGTCGCGGGCGGCATTTTATGCCGGAATTAAAACTCACTTTTTACTCCCTCGAGCGGTCGCGGGCGGCATTTTATGCCGGAATTAAAACTCAATTTTTACTCCCTCGAGCGGTCGCGGGCGGCATTTTATGCCGGAATTAAAACTTAATTTTTACTTCCTCGAGCGGTCGCGGGCGGCATTTTATGCCGGAATTAAAACTCAATTTTTACTCCCTCGAGCGGTCGCGAGCAGGCATTTTATGCCGAAATTAAAACTCAATTTTTACTCCCTACAGCGGTCGCGGGCGGCATTTTATGCCGAAATTAAAACTCAATTTTTACTCCCTCGAGCGGTCGCGGGCGGCATTTTATGCCGAAATTGAGCTATAAGCAGCATATTGATGAACTTATAATAAGATTGCGTAAGCTGTTTTATGTATTTAAAGAGACACGTAAGTTCCTTTCAAAAAGCCAACTTAAAACTATTTATTATGGTTTGGCCTTTTCTATAATCAAATACGGGATAGTACTTTGGGGTTCCGCGTCTACGGGATAGTACTTTGCGTAAGTCAGCTGTTAAGAAAGTGCAAATCGTGCAAAATAAATTATTACGAATTATATTAAATAAAAACTCTAGATATTCTTCCTCACTTTTGTTTAAATCTTTTGAAGTTAAAAATATTAATCAAATTTATCATTTTCAATCTTGCATACATCTTTTTGGCGCTAAAATTGATCCACGTCATCTTTTATCTTCGTCTGTTACTCGTAACTACAATAATTCCCGTGTCATTCTTCCTAATATAAATACTGAGTTCTACAGGAGAAATGGTTATGTAACTGCCCTCAGAACTCAATTTTTACTCCCTCGAGCGGTCGCGTTATTGTTAAGTCCTCGTACTGTTTTCTTGTGTATAAGTTAATTATTTAATTTTCGCATTGTCTTGTTCTTTACATTGTTACTATGATAAATTTTTGTTATTGTTAATTAACGTTTATGTCTTAGGTTATTGCATCACCTTTGTGCTGCTGTTATAATATTGATAGATGAACTCCTCCGAAGAGCACAAGTTCTCTTGAACTTATTCTTCGGTGGGCAATAAGTTGTGAAAATGATACCGATTGAATTATATACTAACTATTTTGCCAATACATTAAAACTCAATTTTTACTCCCTCGAGCGGTCGCGGGCGGCATTTTATGCCGAGATTAAAACTCAATTTTTACTCCCTCGAGCGGTCGCGGGCGGCATTTTATGCCGAAATTCAAACTCAATTTTTACTCCCTTGAGCGGTCGCGGGCGGCATTTTATGCCGGAATTAAAACTCAATTTTTACTCCCTCGAGCGGTCGCGGGCGGCATTTTATGCCGAAATTAAAACTCAATTTTTACTCCCTCGAGCGGTCGCGGGCGTTATTTTATGCCGAAATTAAAACTCAATTTTTACTCCCTCGAGCGGTCGCGGGCGGCATTTTATGCCGAAATTAAAACTCAATTTTTACTCCCTCGAGCGGTCGCGGGCGGCATTTTATGCCGAAATTAAAACTCAATTTTTACTCCCTCGAGCGGTCGCGGGCGGCATTTTATGCCGAAATTAAAACTCAATTTTTACTCCCTCGAGCGGTCGCGGGCGGCATTTTATGCCGAAATTAAAACTCAATTTTTACTCCCTCGAGCGGTCGCGGGCGGCATTTTATGCCGAAATTAAAACTCAATTTTTACTCCCTCGAGCGATCGCGGGCGGCATTTTATGCCGAAATTAAAACTCAATTTTTACTCCCTCGAGCGGTCGCGGGCGGCATTTTATGCCGGAATTAAAACTCAATTTTTACTCCCTCGAGCGGTCGCGGGCGGCATTTTATGCCGAAATTAAAACTCACTTTTTATTCCCTCGAGCGGTCGCGGGCGGCATTTTATGCCGAAATTAAAACTGAATTTTTACTCCCTCGAGCGGTCGCGGGCGGCATTTTATGCCGAAATTAAAACTCAATTTTTACTCCCTCGAGCGGTCGCGGGCGGCATTTTATGCCGAAATTGAGCTATAAGCAGCATATTGATGAACTTATAATAAGATTGCGTAAGCTGTTTTATGTATTTAAAGAGACACGTAAGTTCCTTTCAAAAAGCCAACTTAAAACTATTTATTATGGTTTGGCCCTTTCTATAATCAAATACGGGATAGTACTTTGGGGTTCCGCGTCTACGGGATAGTACTTTGCGTAAGTCAGCTGTTAAGAAAGTGCAAATCGTGCAAAATAAATTATTACGAATTATATTAAATAAAAACTCTAGATATTCTTCCTCACTTTTGTTTAAATCTTTTGAAGTTAAAAATATTAATCAAATTTATCATTTTCAATCTTGCATACATCTTTTTGGCGCTAAAATTGATCCACGTCATCTTTTATCTTCGTCTGTTACTCGTAACTACAATAATTCCCGTGTCATTCTTCCTAATATAAATACTGAGTTCTACAGGAGAAATGCTTATGTAACTGCCCTCAGAACTCTATACCAAAAAGAAATAAATATTTTTTCGTTTTCCAGCCTGTCAAATTTTAAAAAACTATTAAATAGCTGTTTATAATTCTGCATTGTTAAGTCCTCGTAATGTTTTCTTGTGTATAAGTTAATTATTTAATTTTCGCATTGTCTTGTTCTTTACATTGTTACTATGATAAATTTTTGTTATTGTTAATTAACGTTTATGTCTTAGGTTATTGCATCACCTTTGTGCTGCTGTTATAATATTGATAGATGAACTCCTCCGAAGAGCACAAGTTCTCTTGAACTTATTCTTCGGTGGGCAATAAGTTGTGAAAATGATACCGATTGAATTATATACTAACTATTTTGCCAATACATTAAAACTCAATTTTTACTCCCTCGAGCGGTCGCGGGCGGCATTTTATGCCGAAATTAAAACTCAATTTTTACTCCCTCGAGCGGTCGCGGGCGGCATTTTATGCCGAAATTCAAACTCAATTTTTACTCCCTTGAGCGGTCGCGGGCGGCATTTTATGCCGGAATTAAAACTCAATTTTTACTCCCTCGAGCGGTCGCGGGCGGCATTTTATGCCGAAATTCAAACTCAATTTTTACTCCCTCGAGCGGTCGCGGGCGGCATTTTATGCCGGAATTAAAACTCAATTTTTACTCCCTCGAGCGGTCGCGGGCGGCATTTTATGCCGAAATTAAAACTCAATTTTTACTCCCTCGAGCGGTGGCGGGCGTTACTTTATGCCGAAATTAAAACTCAATTTTTACTCCCTCGAGCGGTCGCGGGCGGCATTTTATGCCGAAACTAAAACTCAATTTTTACTCCCTCGAGCGGTCGCGGGCGGCATTTTATGCCGAAATTAAAACTCAATTTTTACTCCCTCGAGCGGTCGCGGGCGGCATTTTATGCCGAAATTAAAACTCAATTTTTACTCCCTCGAGCGGTCGCGGGCGGCATTTTATGCCGAAATTAAAACTCAATTTTTACTCCCTCGAGCGGTCGCGGGCGGCATTTTATGCCGAAATTAAAACTCAATTTTTACTCCCTCGAGCGGTCGCGGGCGGCATTTTATGCCGAAATTAAAACTCAATTTTTACTCCCTCGAGCGATCGCGGGCGGCATTTTATGCCGAAATTAAAACTCAATTTTTACTCCCTCGAGCGGTCGCGGGCGGCATTTTATGCCGGAATTAAAACTCAATTTTTACTCCCTCGAGCGGTCGCGGGCGGCATTTTATGCCGAAATTAAAACTCACTTTTTATTCCCTCGAGCGGTCGCGGGCGGCATTTTATGCCGAAATTAAAACTGAATTTTTACTCCCTCGAGCGGTCGCGGGCGGCATTTTATGCCGAAATTAAAACTCAATTTTTACTCCCTCGAGCGGTCGCGGGCGGCATTTTATGCCGAAATTGAGCTATAAGCAGCATATTGATGAACTTATAATAAGATTGCGTAAGCTGTTTTATGTATTTAAAGAGACACGTAAGTTCCTTTCAAAAAGCCAACTTAAAACTATTTATTATGGTTTGGCCCTTTCTATAATCAAATACGGGATAGTACTTTGGGGTTCCGCGTCTACGGGATAGTACTTTGCGTAAGTCAGCTGTTAAGAAAGTGCAAATCGTGCAAAATAAATTATTACGAATTATATTAAATAAAAACTCTAGATATTCTTCCTCACTTTTGTTTAAATCTTTTGAAGTTAAAAATATTAATCAAATTTATCATTTTCAATCTTGCATACATCTTTTTGGCGCTAAAATTGATCCACGTCATCTTTTATCTTCGTCTGTTACTCGTAACTACAATAATTCCCGTGTCATTCTTCCTAATATAAATACTGAGTTCTACAGGAGAAATGCTTATGTAACTGCCCTCAGAACTCTATACCAAAAAGAAATAAATATTTTTTCGTTTTCCAGCCTGTCAAATTTTAAAAAACTATTAAATAGCTGTTTATAATTCTGCATTGTTAAGTCCTCGTAATGTTTTCTTGTGTATAAGTTAATTATTTAATTTTCGCATTGTCTTGTTCTTTACATTGTTACTATGATAAATTTTTGTTATTGTTAATTAACGTTTATGTCTTAGGTTATTGCATCACCTTTGTGCTGCTGTTATAATATTGATAGATGAACTCCTCCGAAGAGCACAAGTTCTCTTGAACTTATTCTTCGGTGGGCAATAAGTTGTGAAAATGATACCGATTGAATTATATACTAACTATTTTGCCAATACATTAAAACTCAATTTTTACTCCCTCGAGCGGTCGCGGGCGGCATTTTATGCCGAAATTAAAACTCAATTTTTACTCCCTCGAGCGGTCGCGGGCGGCATTTTATGCCGAAATTCAAACTCAATTTTTACTCCCTTGAGCGGTCGCGGGCGGCATTTTATGCCGGAATTAAAACTCAATTTTTACTCCCTCGAGCGGTCGCGGGCGGCATTTTATGCCGAAATTCAAACTCAATTTTTACTCCCTCGAGCGGTCGCGGGCGGCATTTTATGCCGGAATTAAAACTCAATTTTTACTCCCTCGAGCGGTCGCGGGCGGCATTTTATGCCGGAATTAAAACTAACTTTTTACTCCCTCGAGCGGTCGCGGGCGGCATTTTATGCCGGAATTAAAACTCAATTTTTACTCCCTCGAGCGGTCGCGGGCGGCATTTTATGCCGGAATTAAAACTTAATTTTTACTTCCTCGAGCGGTCGCGGGCGGCATTTTATGCCGGAATTAAAACTCAATTTTTACTCCCTCGAGCGGTTGCAGGCGGCATTTTATGCCGAAATTAAAACTCAATTTTTACTCCCTCGAGCGGTCGCGGGCGGCATTTTATGCCGAAATTGAGCTATAAGCAGCATATTGATGAACTTATAATAAGATTGCGTAAGCTGTTTTATGTATTTAAAGAGACACGTAAGTTCCTTTCAAAAAGCCAACTTAAAACTATTTATTATGGTTTGGCCTTTTCTATAATCAAATACGGGATAGTACTTTGGGGTTCCGCGTCTAAGTCAGCTGTTAAGAAAGTGCAAATCGTGCAAAATAAATTATTACGAATTATATTAAATAAAAACTCTAGATATTCTTCCTCACTTTTGTTTAAATCTTTTGAAGTTAAAAATATTAATCAAATTTATCATTTTCAATCTTGCATACATCTTTTTGGCGCTAAAATTGATCCACGTCATCTTTTATCTTCGTCTGTTGATCGTAACTACAATAATTCCCGTGTCATTCTTCCTAATATAAATACTGAGTTCTACAGGAGAAATGGTTATGTAACTGCCCTCAGAACTCAATTTTTACTCCCTCGAGCGGTCGCGTTATTGTTAAGTCCTCGTACTGTTTTCTTGTGTATAATTTAATTATTTAATTTTCGCATTGTCTTGTTCTTTACATTGTTACTATGATAAATTTTTGTTATTGTTAATTAACGTTTATGTCCTAGGTTATTGCATCACCTGTGTGCTGCTGTTATAATATTGATAGATGAACTCCTCCGAAGAGCACAAGTTCTCTTGAAATTATTCTTCGGTGGGCAATAAGTTGTGAAAATGATACCGATTGAATTATATACTTAACTATTTTGCCAATAAATTAAAACTCAATTTTTACTCCCTCGAGCGGTCGCGGGCGGCATTTTATGCCGAAATTAAAACTCAATTTTTATTCCCTCGAGCGGTCGCGGGCGGCATTTTATGCCGAAATTAAAACTCAATTTTTACTCCCTCGAGCGGTCGCGGGCGGCATTTTATGCCGAAATTAAAACTCAATTTTTACTCTCTCGAGCGGTCGCGGGCGGCATTTTATGCCGAAATTAAAACTCAATTTTTACTCCCTCGAGCGGTCGCGGGCGGCATTTTATGCCGAAAATCAAACTCAATTTTTACTCCCTCGAGCGGTCGCGGGCGGCATTTTATGCCGAAATTAAAACTCAATTTTTACTCCCTCGAGCGGTCGCGGGCGGCATTTTATGCCGAAATTAAAACTCAATTTTTACTCCCTCGAGCGGTCGCGGGCGGCATTTTATGCCGAAATTAAAACTCAATTTTTACTCCCTCGAGCGATCGCGGGCGGCATTTTATGCCGAAATTAAAACTCAATTTTTACTCCCTCGAGCGGTCGCGGGCGGCATTTTATGCCGAAATTAAAACTGAATTTTTACTCCCTCGAGCGGTCGCGGGCGGCATTTTATGCCGAAATTAAAACTCAATTTTTACTCCCTCGAGCGGTCGCGGGCGGCATTTTATGCCGAAATTGAGCTATAAGCAGCATATTGATGAACTTATAATAAGATTGCGTAAGCTGTTTTATGTATTTAAAGAGACACGAAAGTTCCTTTCAAAAAGCCAACTTAAAACTATTTATTATGGTTTGGCCCTTTCTATAATCAAATACGGGATAGTACTTTGGGGTTCCGCGTCTACGGGATAGTACTTTGCGTAAGTCAGCTGTTAAGAAAGTGCAAATCGTGCAAAATAAATTATTACGAATTATATTAAATAAAAACTCTAGATATTCTTCCTCACTTTTGTTTAAATCTTTTGAAGTTAAAAATATTAATCAAATTTATCATTTTCAATCTTGCATACATCTTTTTGGCGCTAAAATTGATCCACGTCATCTTTTATCTTCGTCTGTTACTCGTAACTACAATAATTCCCGTGTCATTCTTCCTAATATAAATACTGAGTTCTACAGGAGAAATGCTTATGTAACTGCCCTCAGAACTCTATACCAAAAAGAAATAAATATTTTTTCGTTTTCCAGCCTGTCAAATTTTAAAAAACTATTAAATAGCTGTTTATAATTCTGCATTGTTAAGTCCTCGTAATGTTTTCTTGTGTATAAGTTAATTATTTAATTTTCGCATTGTCTTGTTCTTTACATTGTTACTATGATAAATTTTTGTTATTGTTAATTAACGTTTATGTCTTAGGTTATTGCATCACCTTTGTGCTGCTGTTATAATATTGATAGATGAACTCCTCCGAAGAGCACAAGTTCTCTTGAACTTATTCTTCGGTGGGCAATAAGTTGTGAAAATGATACCGATTGAATTATATACTAACTATTTTGCCAATACATTAAAACTCAATTTTTACTCCCTCGAGCGATCGCGGGCGGCATTTTATGCCGAAATTAAAACTCAATTTTTACTCCCTCGAGCGGTCGCGGGCGGCATTTTATGCCGGAATTAAAACTCAATTTTTACTCCCTCGAGCGGTCGCGGGCGGCATTTTATGCCGAAATTAAAACTCACTTTTTATTCCCTCGAGCGGTCGCGGGCGGCATTTTATGCCGAAATTAAAACTGAATTTTTACTCCCTCGAGCGGTCGCGGGCGGCATTTTATGCCGAAATTAAACTCAATTTTTACTCCCTCGAGCGGTCGCGGGCGGCATTTTATGCCGAAATTAAAACTCAATTTTTACTCCCTCGAGCGGTCGCGGGCGGCATTTTATGCCGGAATTAAAACTCAATTTTTACTCCCTCGAGCGGTCGCGGGCGGCATTTTATGCCGAAATTAAACTCAATTTTTACTCCCTCGAGCGGTCGCGGGCGGCATTTTATGACGAAATTAAAACTCAATTTTTGCTCCCTCGAGCGGTCGCGGGCGGCATTTTATGCCGAAATTAAAACTCAATTTTTTCTCCCTCGAGCGGTCTCGGGCGGCATTTTATGCCGAAATTAAAACTCAATTTTTACTCCCTCGAGCGGTCGCGGGTGGCATTTTATGCCGAAATTAAAACTCAATTTTTACTCCCTCGAGCGGTCGCGGGCGGCATTTCATGCCGAAATTAAAACTCAATTTTTACTCCCTCGAGCGGTCGCGGGCGGCATTTTATGCCGAAATTAAAACTCAATTTTTACTCCCTCCAGCGGTCGCGGGCGGCATTTTATGCCGAAATTAAAACTCAATTTTTACTCCCTCGAGCGGTCGCGGGCGGCATTTTATGCCGAAATTAAAACTCAATTTTTACTCCCTCGAGCGGTCGCGGGCGGCATTTTATACCGAAATTAAAACTCTATTTTTACTCCCTCGAGCGGTCGCGGGCGGCACTTTATGCCGAAATTAAAACTCAATTTTTACTCCCTCGAGCGGTCGCGGGCGGCATTTTATGCCGAAATTAAAACTCAATTTTTACTCCCTCGAGCGGTCGCGGGCGGCATTTCATGCCGAAATTAAAACTCAATTTTTACTCCCTCGAGCGGTCGCGGGCGGCATTTTATGCCGAAATTAAAACTCAATTTTTACTCCCTCCAGCGGTCGCGGGCGGCATTTTATGCCGAAATTAAAACTCAATTTTTACTCCCTCGAGCGGTCGCGGGCGGCATTTTATGCCGAAATTAAAACTCAATTTTTACTCCCTCGAGCGGTCGCGGGCGGCATTTTATACCGAAATTAAAACTCTATTTTTACTCCCTCGAGCGGTCGCGGGCGGCACTTTATGCCGAAATTAAAACTCAATTTTTACTCCCTCGAGCGGTCGCGGGCGGCATTTTATGCCGAAATTAAAACTCAATTTTTGATTTGAACAAGTTATGCCTAAATGTAGAAAAAACATCTGTCCTCCGTTTCTCAATTGGAAACAAGGATTTTCCATCGGACTTTGGAGTTAAGTTCCACTTACCTTTTTCTTGTCTGAGGAATCATGCCAATTGTAATTGTATTTTACTTCCATATAGTGACGATTGTAAATACTTGGGGGTCAAATTTGATAACCACTTGAGCTATAAGCAGCATATTGATGAACTTATAATAAGATTGCGTAAGCTGTTTTATGTATTTAAAGAGACACGTAAGTTCCTTTCAAAAAGCCAACTTAAAACTATTTATTATGGTTTGGCCTTTTCTATAATCAAATACGGGATAGTTCTTTGGGGTTCCGCGTCTAAGTCAGCTGTTAAGAAAGTGCAAATCGTGCAAAATAAATTATTACGAATTATATTAAATAAAAACTCTAGATATTCTTCCTCACTTTTGTTTAAATCTTTTGAAGTTAAAAATATTAATCAAATTTATCATTTTCAATCTAGCATACATCTTTTTGGCGCTAAAATTGATCCACGTCATCTTTTATCTTCGTCTGTTACTCGTAACTACAATAATTCCCGTGTCATTCTTCCTAATATAAATACTGAGTCCTACAGGAGAAATGCTTATGTAACTGCCCTCAGAACTCTATACCAAAAAGTAATAAATATTTTTTCGTTTTCCAGCCTGTCAAATTTTAAAAAACTATTAAATAGCTGTTTATAATTCTGCATTGTTAAGTCCTCGTAATGTTTTCTTGTGTATAAGTTAATTATCTAATTTTCGTATTGTCATGTTCTTTACATTGTTACTATGATAAATTTTTGTTATTGTTAATTAACGTTTATGTCTTAGGTTATTGCATCACCTGTGTGCTGCTGTTATAATATTGATAGATGAACTCCTCCGAAGAGCACAAGTTCTCTTGAACTTATTCTTCGGTGGGCAATAAGTTGTGAAAATGATACCGATTGAATTATATACTTAACTATTTTGCCAATAAAGGAATACAATACAAAATTAAAACTCAATTTTTACTCCCTCGAGCGGTCGCGGGCGGCATTTTATGCCGAAATTAAACTCAATTTTTACTCCCTCGAGCGGTCGCGGGCGGCATTTTATACCAAAATTAAAACTCAATTTTTACTCCCTCGAGCGGTCGCGGGCGGCATTTTATGCCGAAATTAAAACTCAATTTTTTCTCCCTCGAGCGGTCGCGGGCGGCATTTTATGCCGAAATTAAAACTCAATTTTTACTCCCTCGAGCGGTCGCGGGCGGCATTTTATGCCGAAATTAAAACTCAATTTTTACTCCCTCGAGCGGTCGCGGGCGGCATTTTATGCCGAAATTGAAACTCAATTTTTACTCCCTCGAGCGGTCGCGGGCGGCATTTTATGCCGAAATTAAAACTCAATTTTTACTCCCTCGAGCGGTCGCGGGCGGCATTTTATGCCAAAATTAAAACTCAATTTTTAATCCCTCGAGCGGTCGCGGGCGGCATTTTATGCCGAAATTAAAACTCAATTTTTACTCCCTCGAGCGGTCGCGGGCGGCACTTTATGCCGAAATTAAAACTCAATTTTTACTCCCTCGAGCGGTCGCGGGCGGCATTTTATGCCGAAATTCAAACTCAATTTTTACTCCCTCGAGCGGTCGCGGGCGGC
This sequence comes from Stenodema calcarata, assembly GCA_963920205.1. Taxonomy (NCBI): domain Eukaryota; kingdom Metazoa; phylum Arthropoda; class Insecta; order Hemiptera; family Miridae; genus Stenodema; species Stenodema calcarata. Next base: position 30,653 of record CAWUBA010000167.1, on the reverse strand, counting down.
ATTTTATGCCGAAATTAAAACTCAATTTTTACTCCCTCGAGCGGTCGCGGGCGGCATTTTATGCCGAAATTAAAACTCAATTTTTAATCCCTCGAGCGGTCGCGGGCGGCATTTTATGCCGAAATTAAAACTCTATTTTTACTCCCTCGAGCGGTCGCGGGCGGCACTTTATGCCGAAATTAAAACTCAATTTTTACTCCCTCGAGCGGTCGCGGGCGGCATTTTATGCCGAAATTAAAACTCAATTTTTGATTTGAACAAGTTATGCCTAAATGTAGAAAAAACATCTGTCCTCCGTTTCTCAATTGGAAACAAGGATTTTCCATCGGACTTTGGAGTTAAGTTCCACTTACCTTTTTCTTGTCTGAGGAATCATGCCAATTGTAATTGTATTTTACTTCCATATAGTGACGATTGTAAATACTTGGGGGTCAAATTTGATAACCACTTGAGCTATAAGCAGCATATTGATGAACTTATAATAAGATTGCGTAAGCTGTTTTATGTATTTAAAGAGACACGTAAGTTCCTTTCAAAAAGCCAACTTAAAACTATTTATTATGGTTTGGCCTTTTCTATAATCAAATACGGGATAGTTCTTTGGGGTTCCGCGTCTAAGTCAGCTGTTAAGAAAGTGCAAATCGTGCAAAATAAATTATTACGAATTATATTAAATAAAAACTCTAGATATTCTTCCTCACTTTTGTTTAAATCTTTTGAAGTTAAAAATATTAATCAAATTTATCATTTTCAATCTTGCATACATCTTTTTGGCGCTAAAATTGATCCACGTCATCTTTTATCTTCGTCTGTTACTCGTAACTACAATAATTCCCGTGTCATTCTTCCTAATATAAATACTGAGTCCTACAGGAGAAATGCTTATGTAACTGCCCTCAGAACTCTATACCAAAAAGAAATAAATATTTTTTCGTTTTCCAGCCTGTCAAATTTTAAAAAACTATTAAATAGCTGTTTATAATTCTGCATTGTTAAGTCCTCGTAATGTTTTCTTGTGTATAAGTTAATTATCTAATTTTCGTATTGTCATGTTCTTTACATTGTTACTATGATAAATTTTTGTTATTGTTAATTAACGTTTATGTCTTAGGTTATTGCATCACCTGTGTGCTGCTGTTATAATATTGATAGATGAACTCCTCCGAAGAGCACAAGTTCTCTTGAACTTATTCTTCGGTGGGCAATAAGTTGTGAAAATGATACCGATTGAATTATATACTTAACTATTTTGCCAATAAAGGAATACAATACAAAATTAAAACTCAATTTTTACTCCCTCGAGCGGTCGCGGGCGGCATTTTATGCCGAAATTAAACTCAATTTTTACTCCCTCGAGCGGTCGCGGGCGGCATTTTATACCAAAATTAAAACTCAATTTTTACTCCCTCGAGCGGTCGCGGGCGGCATTTTATGCCGAAATTAAAACTCAATTTTTTCTCCCTCGAGCGGTCGCGGGCGGCATTTTATGCCGAAATTAAAACTCAATTTTTACTCCCTCGAGCGGTCGCGGGCGGCATTTTATGCCGAAATTAAAACTCAATTTTTACTCCCTCGAGCGGTCGCGGGCGGCATTTTATGCCGAAATTGAAACTCAATTTTTACTCCCTCGAGCGGTCGCGGGCGGCATTTTATGCCGAAATTAAAACTCAATTTTTACTCCCTCGAGCGGTCGCGGGCGGCATTTTATGCCAAAATTAAAACTCAATTTTTAATCCCTCGAGCGGTCGCGGGCGGCATTTTATGCCGAAATTAAAACTCAATTTTTACTCCCTCGAGCGGTCGCGGGCGGCACTTTATGCCGAAATTAAAACTCAATTTTTACTCCCTCGAGCGGTCGCGGGCGGCATTTTATGCCGAAATTCAAACTCAATTTTTACTCCCTCGAGCGGTTGCGGGCGGCATTTTATGCCGAAATTAAAACTCAATTTTTGATTTGAACAAGTTATGCCTAAATGTAGAAAAAACATCTGTCCTCCGTTTCTCAATTGGAAACAAGGATTTTCCATCGGACTTTGGAGTTAAGTTCCACTTACCTTTTTCTTGTCTGAGGAATCATGCCAATTGTAATTGTATTTTACTTCCATATAGTGACGATTGTAAATACTTGGGGGTCAAATTTGATAACCACTTGAGCTATAAGCAGCATATTGATGAACTTATAATAAGATTGCGTAAGCTGTTTTATGTATTTAAAGAGACACGTAAGTTCCTTTCAAAAAGCCAACTTAAAACTATTTATTATGGTTTGGCCTTTTCTATAATCAAATACGGGATAGTTCTTTGGGGTTCCGCGTCTAAGTCAGCTGTTAAGAAAGTGCAAATCGTGCAAAATAAATTATTACGAATTATATTAAATAAAAACTCTAGATATTCTTCCTCACTTTTGTTTAAATCTTTTGAAGTTAAAAATATTAATCAAATTTATCATTTTCAATCTTGCATACATCTTTTTGGCGCTAAAATTGATCCACGTCATCTTTTATCTTCGTCTGTTACTCGTAACTACAATAATTCCCGTGTCATTCTTCCTAATATAAATACTGAGTCCTACAGGAGAAATGCTTATGTAACTGCCCTCAGAACTCTATACCAAAAAGAAATAAATATTTTTTCGTTTTCCAGCCTGTCAAATTTTAAAAAACTATTAAATAGCTGTTTATAATTCTGCATTGTTAAGTCCTCGTAATGTTTTCTTGTGTATAAGTTAATTATCCAATTTTCGTATTGTCATGTTCTTTACATTGTTACTATGATAAATTTTTGTTATTGTTAATTAACGTTTATGTCTTAGGTTATTGCATCACCTGTGTGCTGCTGTTATAATGTTGATAGATGAACTCCTCCGAAGAGCACAAGTTCTCTTGAACTTATTCTTCGGTGGGCAATAAGTTGTGAAAATGATACCGATTGAATTATATACTTAACTATTTTGCCAATAAAGGAATACAATACAAAATTAAAACTCAATTTTTACTCACTCGAGCGGTCGCGGGCGGCATTTTATGCCGAAATTAAACTCAATTTTTACTCCCTCGAGCGGTCGCGGGCGGCATTTTATACCAAAATTAAAACTCAATTTTTACTCCCTCGAGCGGTCGCGGGCGGCATTTTATGCCGAAATTAAAACTCAATTTTTTCTCCCTCGAGCGGTCGCGGGCGGCATTTTATGCCGAAATTAAAACTCAATTTTTACTCCCTCGAGCGGTCGCGGGCGGCATTTTATGCCGAAATTAAAACTCAATTTTTACTCCCTCGAGCGGTCGCGGGCGGCATTTCATGCCGAAATTAAAACTCAATTTTTACTCCCTCGAGCGGTCGCGGGCGGCATTTTATGCCGAAATTAAAACTCAATTTTTACTCCCTCGAGCGGTCGCGGGCGGCATTTTATGCCGAAATTAAAACTCAATTTTTAATCCCTCGAGCGGTCGCAGGCGGCATTTTATGCCGAAATTAAAACTCAATTTTTACTCCCTCGAGCGGTCGCGGGCGGCACTTTATGCCGAAATTAAACTCAATTTTTACTCCCTCGAGCGGTCGCGGGCGGCATTTTATACCAAAATTAAAACTCAATTTTTACTCCCTCGAGCGGTCGCGGGCGGCATTTTATGCCGAAATTAAAACTCAATTTTTTCTCCCTCGAGCGGTCGCGGGCGGCATTTTATGCCGAAATTAAAACTCAATTTTTACTCCCTCGAGCGGTCGCGGGCGGCATTTTATGCCAAAATTAAAACTCAATTTTTACTCCCTCGAGCGGTCGCGGGCGGCATTTTATGCCGAAATTTAAACTCAATTTTTACTCCCTCGAGCGGTCGCGGGCGGCATTTTATGCCGAAATTAAAACTCAATTTTTACTCCCTCGAGCGGTCGCGGGCGGCATTTTATGCCGAAATTAAAACTCAATTTTTACTCCCTCGAGCGGTCGCGGGCGGCATTTTATGCCGAAATTAAAACTCAATTTTTACTCCCTCGAGCGGTCGCGGGCGGCACTTTATGCCGAAATTTAAACTCAATTTTTACTCCCTCGAGCGGTCGCGGGCGGCATTTTATGCCGAAATTCAAACTCAATTTTTACTCCCTCGAGCGGTCGCGGGCGGCATTTTATGCCGAAATTAAAACTCAATTTTTGATTTGAACAAGTTATGCCTAAATGTAGAAAAAACATCTGTCCTCCGTTTCTCAATTGGAAACAAGGATTTTCCATCGGACTTTGGAGTTAAGTTCCACTTACCTTTTTCTTGTCTGAGGAATCATGCCAATTGTAATTGTATTTTACTTCCATATAGTGACGATTGTAAATACTTGGGGGTCAAATTTGATAACCACTTGAGCTATAAGCAGCATATTGATGAACTTATAATAAGATTGCGTAAGCTGTTTTATGTATTTAAAGAGACACGTAAGTTCCTTTCAAAAAGCCAACTTAAAACTATTTATTATGGTTTGGCCTTTTCTATAATCAAATACGGGATAGTTCTTTGGGGTTCCGCGTCTAAGTCAGCTGTTAAGAAAGTGCAAATCGTGCAAAATAAATTATTACGAATTATATTAAATAAAAACTCTAGATATTCTTCCTCACTTTTGTTTAAATCTTTTGAAGTTAAAAATATTAATCAAATTTATCATTTTCAATCTTGCATACATCTTTTTGGCGCTAAAATTGATCCACGTCATCTTTTATCTTCGTCTGTTACTCGTAACTACAATAATTCCCGTGTCATTCTTCCTAATATAAATACTGAGTCCTACAGGAGAAATGCTTATGTAACTGCCCTCAGAACTCTATACCAAAACGAAATAAATATTTTTTCGTTTTCCAGCCTGTCAAATTTTAAAAAACTATTAAATAGCTGTTTATAATTCTGCATTGTTAAGTCCTCGTAATGTTTTCTTGTGTATAAGTTAATTATCTAATTTTCGTATTGTCATGTTCTTTACATTGTTACTATGATAAATTTTTGTTATTGTTAATTAACGTTTATGTCTTAGGTTATTGCATCACCTGTGTGCTGCTGTTATAATATTGATAGATGAACTCCTCCGAAGAGCACAAGTTCTCTTGAACTTATTCTTCGGTGGGCAATAAGTTGTGAAAATGATACCGATTGAATTATATACTTAACTATTTTGCCAATAAAGGAATACAATACAAAATTAAAACTCAATTTTTACTCCCTCGAGCGGTCGCGGGCGGCATTTTATGCCGAAATTAAACTCAATTTTTACTCCCTCGAGCGGTCGCGGGCGGCATTTTATGCCGAAATTAAAACTCAATTTTTACTCCCTCGAGCGGTCGCGGGCGGCATTTTATGCCGAAATTAAAACTCAATTTTTTCTCCCTCGAGCGGTCGCGGGCGGCATTTTATGCCGAAATTAAAACTCAATTTTTACTCCCTCGAGCGGTCGCGGGCGGCATTTTATGCCGAAATTAAAACTCAATTTTTTCTCCCTCGAGCGGTCGCGGGCGGCATTTTATGCCGAAATTAAAACTCAATTTTTACTCCCTCGAGCGGTCGCGGGCGGCATTTTATGCCGAAATTAAACCTCAATTTTTACTCCCTCGAGCGGTCGCGGGCGGCATTTTATGCCGAAATTAAAACTCAATTTTTACTCCCTCGAGCGGTCGCGGGCGGCATTTTATGCCGAAATTAAAACTCAATTTTTACTCCCTCGAGCGGTCGCGGGCGGCATTTTATGCCGAAATTAAAACTCAATTTTTACTCCCTCGAGCGGTCGCGGGCGGCATTTTATGCCGAAATTAAAACTCTATTTTTACTCTCTCGAGCGGTCGCGGGCGGCACTTTATGCCGAAATTAAAACTTAATTTTTACTCCCTCGAGCGGTCGCGGGCGGCATTTTATGCCGAAATTCAAACTCAATTTTTACTCCCTCGAGCGGTCGCGGGCGGCACTTAATGCCGAAATTAAAACTCAATTTTTACTCCCTCGAGCGGTCGCGGGCGGCATTTTATGCCGAAATTAAAACTCAATTTTTACTCCCTCGAGCGGTCGCGGGCGGCATTTTATGCCGAAATTAAACCTCCATTTTTACTCCCTCGAGCGGTCGCGGGCGGCATTTTATGCCGAAATTAAAACTCAATTTTTACTCCCTCGAGCGGTCGCGGGCGGCATTTTATGCCGAAATTAAAACTCAATTTTTACTCCCTCGAGCGGTCGCGGGCGGCATTTTATGCCGAAATTAAAACTCAATTTTTACTCCCTCGAGCGGTCGCGGGCGGCATTTTATGCCGAAATTAAAACTCTATTTTTACTCTCTCGAGCGGTCGCGGGCGGCACTTTATGCCGAAATTAAAACTCAATTTTTACTCCCTCGAGCGGTCGCGGGCGGCATTTTATGCCGAAATTCAAACTCAATTTTTACTCCCTCGAGCGGTCGCGGGCGGCACTTAATGCCGAAATTAAAACTCAATTTTTACTCCCTCGAGCGGTCGCGGGCGGCATTTTATGCCGAAATTAAAACTCAATTTTTACTCCCTCGAGCGGTCGCGGGCGGCATTTTATGCCGAAATTAAAACTCAATTTTTACTCCCTCGAGCGGTCGCGGGCGGCATTTTATGCCGAAATTAAAACTCAATTTTTACTCCCTCGAGCGGTCGCGGGCGGCATTTTATGCCGAAATTAAAACTCAATTTTTACTCCCTCGAGCGGTCGCGGGCGGCATTTTATGCCGAAATTAAAACTCAATTTTTTCTCCCTCGAGCCGTCGCGGGCGGCATTTTATGCCGAAATTAAAACTCAATTTTTACTCCCTCGAGCGGTCGCGGGCGGCATTTTATGCCGAAATTAAAACTCAATTTTTACTCCCTCGAGCGGTCGCGGGCGGCATTTTATGCCGAAATTAAAACTCAATTTTTACTCCCTCGAGCGGTCGCGGGCGGCATTTTATGCCGAAATTAAAATTCAATTTTTTATTTGAACAAGTTATGCCTAAATGTAGAAAAAACATCTGTCCTCCGTTTCTCAATTGGAAACAAGGATTTTCCATCGGACTTTGGAGTTAAGTTCCACTTAACTTTTCCTTGTCTGAGGAATGATGCCAATTGTAATTGTATTTTACTTCCATATATTGACGATTGTAAATATTTGGGGGTCAAAATTGATAACCACTTGAGCTATAAGCAGCATATTGATGAACTTATAATAAGATTGCGTAAGCTGTTTTATGTATTTAAAGAGACACGTAAGTTCCTTTCAAAAAGCCAACTTAAAACTATTTATTATGGTTTGGCCTTTTCTATAATCAAATACGGGATAGTACTTTGGGGTTCCGCGTCTAGGTCAGCTGTTAAGAAAGTGCAAATCGTGCAAAATAAATTATTACGAATTATATTAAATAAAAACTCTAGATATTCTTCCTAACTTTTGTTTAAATCTTTTGAAGTTAAAAATATTAATCAAATTTATCATTTTCAATCTTGCATACATCTTTTTGGCGCTAAAATTGATCCACGTCATCTTTTATCTTCGTCTGTTACTCGTAACTACAATAATTCCCGTGTCATTCTTCCTAATATAAATACTGAGTCCTACAGGAGAAATGCTTATGTAACTGCCCTCAGAACTCTATACCAAAAAGTAATAAATATTTTTTCGTTTTCCAGCCTGTCAAATTTTAAAAAACTATTAAATAGCTGTTTATAATTCTGCATTGTTAAGTCCTCGTAATGTTTTCTTGTGTATAAGTTAATTATCTAATTTTCGTATTGTCATGTTCTTTACATTGTTACTATGATAAATTTTTGTTATTGTTAATTAACGTTTATGTCTTAGGTTATTGCATCACCTGTGTGCTGCTGTTATAATATTGATAGATGAACTCCTCCGAAGAGCACAAGTTCTCTTGAACTTATTCTTCGGTGGGCAATAAGTTGTGAAAATGATACCGATTGAATTATATACTTAACTATTTTGCCAATAAAGGAATACAATACAAAATTAAAACTCAATTTTTACTCCCTCGAGCGGTCGCGGGCGGCATTTTATGCCGAAATTAAAACTCAATTTTTACTCCCTCGAGCGGTCGCGGGCGGCATTTTATGCCGAAATTAAAACTCAATTTTTACTCCCTCGAGCGGTCGCGGGCGGCATTTTATGCCGAAATTAAAACTCAATTTTTTCTCCCTCGAGCGGTCGCGGGCGGCATTTTATGCCGAAATTAAAACTCAATTTTTTCTCCCTCGAGCGGTCGCGGGCGGCATTTTATGCCGAAATTAAAACTCAATTTTTACTCCCTCGAGCGGTCGCGGGCGGCATTCTATGCCGAAATTAAAACTCAATTTTTACTCCCTCGAGCGGTCGCGGGCGGGAATTTATGCCGAAATTAAAACCCAATTTTTACTCCCTCGAGCGGTCGCGGGCGTCATTTTATGCCGAAATTAAAACTCAATTTTTACTCCCTCGAGCGGTCGCGGGCGGCATTTTAAGCCGTAATTAAAACTCTATTTTTACTCCCTCGAGCGGTCGCGGGCGGTATTTTATGCCGAAATTAAAACTCAATTTTTACTCCCTCGAGCGGTCGCGGGCGGCATTTTATGCCGAAATTAAAATCAATTTTTACTCCCCCGAGCGGTTGCGGGCGGCATTTTATGCCGAAATTAAAACTCAATTTTTACTCCCTCGAGCGGTCGCGGGCGGCATTTTATGCCGAAATTAAAACTCAATTTTTACTCCCTCGAGCGGTCGCGGGCGGCATTTTATGCCGACATTAAAACTCAATTTTTACTCCCTCGAGCGGTCGCGGGAGGCATTTTCAGGGTTCGTGCCGATTTTCAATTTCCCTGACTTTTCCCTGATTTCCAGACCAAAAATTTCGATTTTTCCCTGACTTTTCACAACGTTTCAGGATCCTTTAAACACTAACGTTTTGCATGAATCGAAAATTTTAGATGCGCAAATGAAGAAAAACAATATAAGGAACAAGTTTTTTTATTCATAAAAAAACGAAGTTTACTTAAAACAAAGTAAGAGATAGAATCACAAGATAAAACACATAAAAGTTTCGAGTACGTGGTTTACATAAACCATACCTTACAAAGGTAAAGGGGTTTTCGACGCGTATCATGGATTTTTCGCAATTCTGCACCCGATTTGAGATTTTTCCCTGACCAAAATCCAATATCCCTGACTTTTCCATGACTTCCAGTGCCCATTTATATTTCCCTGACTTTTCCATGACTTCCCTGACCGGCACGAACCCTGCATAGGTAATAAATAGTGATAATTCATTATAATAATTTATCTATCATTTAGTGATCTAGACGAAGGGTGGTCCGTACAAAGAAGATAAACCGTTGTGTCAAGAATTTGCAGAGTTTAGTCCATTTTCTGAATCTACGTACCAACCAATTTTGAGGCGGGTTAAACATTTTTTTGTCTCTGGTCGTTTCCAATGGTTCAATATCGAAGATAATAAACCTAAATCTATAAACTGAGGTTAGTCGGCAAAAAAAGAGACAAAAGTTATTTATTTCTTCAAAAATTAGCTCTTATAGTCATGCTGCATGACTGATTTCTATTTTTATTAAGAGTTTTATTTGATTTATTATAGAATTATAATTACTCAGTAATCATTCCGAAATTACCTTCTCCTAAGAAAACACTTGTCTGTGACCAAACTCGAATAACGAAGGTTTTCAGGCAACTGGTTCACTCGTATCGTTCTTGGTCAGTATCCTGTTATTCAAAGAGGTTCCGTTATTCATCTCCCGTCGCTAATGAAATAACAGTTCACACTGACACTTGGCACACCATCCAATTGATTCTATGTGCAAAAGAAAGGGAAAATGGTGCTTTAGAAACAAAACAAAAATTATAATAATAACCAATATTAAAAAAACGTCAAAAACATTGTTTTATTAAAGTTATATAGCCAGACGTTGCCCAGCATTCCACTAATAAATAAATGAGTTGCTCTCAAAATACTGCAACTTAACCTCTACAACTTCATGTACATGTATATATATATATATATATATATTAGAGTATTCATATACTTTGTCTTCATAATTAATGTAGGTATATACTCAACATAGATTCAACTAAAGGTACGCAGACTTTCAACAGCTGGCATCTCTACACTTATGTAGGTATTTTCATTTATTTATACACAATATTATTCATAGATCAATCAATTTGAATGATTTAGGCTCATGGAAGAATCAAGTCTGCAAGTGAAATCAAAAACAGGCGCGGTCAAGAATGGTAGGTACCTAATGAATAACAGAGGTAGGTAGGTACGTAACAGTTTGAATTTCAACGAGCACCAATATGATGGTGGAAACGTACGAGTAAATGTAGGAAGACTAACATGAATAACATCATAACAACTTGAAACAAACAAGTTGCCCATAAGCGTAATAAACATTTGGAAGGAGGAGAAACGAAAACGAAATTGTCTTGTTAGTCACAGCAATATGGAAGGATAGAAGAAACGGTTTCATCCTCTTCTAATAACAACGAACTGGTGAGGAACGCAAAGGTAAAGGAATTTGTACGAGAATTGAGATGTGATGAAAGCATAAATACTATATTTATGTCGGTATCACAACTCACACCAATGATTGGCTCTTAGATAGTGAAGAGGACAAGTACCTACTCTAGTGCACAGTACTATGAATATATAACTGCTATATCGCTCAATTCTGTAGATATCAGTTAAACACAACAACCAGTCAAAAAGTACAAAGGATGGCTGTAGAAGTCATCAATGTCTAACGGTACAAACAACAGGTAACTCTCAAACTATAACATCAATAGCTAAATTCTCGACGAGTTTATTATATTTCCAACAAACTATGTGACTAGAGTCTTGTTAAACTAAGATTTAATCTAACAAGACTAAAGTCTGGTTAGACTTGTTAAACTCACGTGCAACCGGATGTTCAGAGAAAACAACCTTAATCATGTTAACAAGTATAATTCTCGAATCTGGCATGAACATTCCAAGTATTTCCGCCCGAACTAGGAGATACGAGTAATGAGGAAGTACAACCTGCCTAGAGATAAACCTACAAACTACCTACCAGTATTCCCTAATTTACGCATAATTTGTAAATTTCTACAGAAGTAGTCCAAGTTGGTTTGGCTCATCCTCGAGAGCACTCATGACACCGACATGAACCATTTTAGCCCTCAATTGAGACCTGAATAAACCACGGTCGGACCTCAATTTAGAGAATTCCGCGATTTTACCAACATGGAAGGCACATGGCAATTTGGATTGACCCTAGTTCGCTTTAAATTAAACTTATTTTCAATTTTGATGAGGCAAAGTTTCATGAAAGTAGTTTATAATGGATGATTCAATGAAATGATTGTCCATTTGCAGCAAAAACTACAAAGGCTCAATTCAATTTCAACATGTTTTGTTGAAATACATTTCCTGAGGTCGTGACAGCCGCCATCTGAACGGTACGTACTTGAAATACTGTCCATGTGAGTTTTAAATAAACTTCTACTCAATGCCTCCGCACAATGGAGATCGTCATCATTACAATTACAATCAACAGTTCAATCAGCCCTAGGAATTTGCTAAATTGTGGTCCGACAGTGTACAAGTTTGGACTCCACGGCTCAAATCAATTACCAGTAGGAAATGTATTGAATTACATACTTGAACACGTCAAATTCGACTCTATAATAGGGGTTTAACTGATTAGTACTTGGTTCTGTAGGTACCATTGGTCCATAAAACGCAGTTTTTACAACCTTCCGTAAATGGTTTATCGACGCACAAGAAGAAATATTTACCTATGGGGAGGACTGTATCTCGGAATCTGTTACCATTCTTGAGATGAATTCTTTCAATCTCAAACGGGGCCCTAACCGGATCAAGAATATATGAATCCTGTTTGGCCAAAAGGACGATCATTCTCACAAAAATAATGCTCAAGGTATATTTCAAGTATCAAAACATTTCACTCATGTGGGGACAAGGCAAAACTGTATCTCCACTCAGGAGCGTCTATTTTTATTAAGGCTAATTGTCACAACATTAATGTTCAAGAAGATGATCGACCAGAGGTTCGACAGCGCGGAACCCCAACAATGGGAACCACCTGCGGTTTCGGTTCGATGGATTCAATTTAGGACCTCAGTTTTAAGAAAGTGTACAATGTTTACCGAATACATTATCACAATCCTAATATTCACAACCGCTACTAAAGCACATAATTTATTGATAATTCTCACGTTCACGTTGAATAAATGTTGAGCAGTATTTGAACAAACAAACAAAATGATTCTGTGTTTTAATCCCAAGGACCAGTTTTGTGATTCTCCAAATAAAACATTAAAGCTTAGTATAATTCGCGGCTTTCCAACGTTTCGAATATCAACAATACTCCCTGTTGGAGATATTTCATCGACACTATTGAAAAGTTGAAAGCTAGTGGAGTAACCAACTTACAAACCGCTAACGCTCCAATGGCCCCAATTCTGATAGAAACAACTAACTCCCTTGTCCTTTGTAGAAACAACTAACTACTCAAGATAACTTTGGTACTGCAATCCGTTGGTTTTTCCAACATACTTTAATGAGTAACTCACGTATGATTACCGGATGTTAGAAGTATTCATCTTTACATTCCGCGTACTTCAACAGAGAGGACCGTTACTAACACTTACATCCAATAAAATGCTAAATTCCTATACGTAGACGTATTCACACTTTTGAACAGAACGACTGCGAATAAATGAGGATTGTCTCACTTACTTAATGTCCTCGTCCAATTAATAAGAGAACAGTTATTTAGCCAATATTTTACTACACTCGCCTATGTACATATTGGGAATTCGAAATCCCAAGGGGGTCGATAACATTGACATCATAATACTGCACTGACACAAGTACCGATAACACTCGTTTTCAGCAGTTGAAAATCTTACGTAGGATCTATCAAACAAAGTTTTGTAGATTCAATATTTTAATATACTAGTGTTCATGGTTGGGATAAACTAATGAAAATGCGGTTTTATCAACTGGGAGGTACTTGTCATTTTAACTTTGCCACTCGAGCTTATATCATGTTCCGCAGGACATCAGTGCGTTGCACTTGAATAGATCAGTACATAAGACTAAATGCGGAAGTATGACCAAAAGCTCAATAATTAATATCATCAGCTAAGTGATCAGCAAGTAAATGACAGTAACACATCAAACAAGATTAGGGTTCACTAACTTCTAAGGCAAAAGTATGGACTATACCCGTATGTTAACAGTCATCTCCAGGAAGGGGTCGCAAGGAAAAGGGGTGGGGGGAGTTGCCCTGGTATCAGCAGTTTCCATCCATTCAGGTACCTTGTCCTTAATAGAAAAAAGACTAATTTTCTGACATCCAGTCAGAAACAAATCAAGAAAAATAAGACCGGACAGCTGAAATTTAAAAATCAGAAAAAAGACTAATTTTTGTCGTAGCATGGTAGCACGACCAGACCATCACTGACCAATCGTGACCTGGTCATCACACACAAACCTGGATTTTAAAAAGGACCAAAATTTATTTCAACAATTGGTTATTTTCCCTCCCAAACTCTAGCTTCCCATATAAATTGTAATCATCAGGTCTCACCGTCATCGACAAACTTCTGATGGGAGTCCCCAAAAACTGCTGGGGGCCAAACCCAAAGATCCACAATTTCCCTAGAAGAATAAAATATTATTAGGAACATACAAGATTTTAAACCAAAACCATGCCAGATTCGAGAACTATAACCTCAAGTAACAGAATCAATGACTACAAAGAACACGACAATATCAGGAGGAATACACCCAATTATTTGTACAGGTGAATACTAAGAAGAATTTTGGCTCCAATATGTTACAAGAAACAATGTTTCCAAAAACTGCACAGCTCATAAAATCAGGACGATACAAAAAGCAATACAAAAGTATTTATTCCAGCAACTCTTTCACAACCATTTAGAAGGTACTGAAGTACCACCTGTAATATTACTAATATTAATTTTTATTTTTATTTAATAAATTCCTTATTATATAAATATTCCATATTTTTGGCTTTCTAGGGTGTGAAGGATATACTCTTAACCATGGGTCAGTTACTTTAGAGAGAACTAACTACATTCTATGAATTCAATACTCATTTGCACTGGCAAATTCAAGTAGTCGATCAATGCACCCCTATATTACACACTTTGGTCTCAAACAGTGAACCAATTGATACCCAATTGGGGTATGATGACAACAATTGTTGCCTTATGAAAAGCAACAACTGAACAGACATTGACACAAAGGAGACACAGTCAACAAACTTCATTTTTCTAAACCTTTGAATAAATGAAATAATGACAATTTTTAAAAATGTCTTCCTCAACACATGACTTTGTTAATTAAACCTCGCTTTTTAGTTTCCCGTTTATGGATACATCAATATTTCCATTGTTAAATACTTGAGAGGAGTGGTACTTGGATTGAAAATGATCAAATTCAAAGCTGCGGAACCGACCAGACTGCTCATGGATGACGATGGCTCGTGTACCTGTCTGGAGAACGGTGGCGGCCATTAGGGCTCACGTTGGAGCGGTTCCCACGAGGAGGAGATGGCACAGTGAGCTGCACGAAGGGATGAAATGTGAAGATATGCCAATTTCCACGTATAACCCACGACAAGACTGGCAAAGTGTATTCAAGGTGTGGTGCATAATGCGATGTGTGAACTATTCACAGAATATGCTAGAGGGAAGGGGTGGCAGTGCTGGAGAGAGACTCGATTCAAGATTGGAGAACGTATGCTCAGGCCCGACCATATAATAAAAAATAACAGAATTTCATATATTGTCAATGTGGGTGTCAGATGCCACTCTGAGACGTATCCAATGACTGGGATCTTTGACAATAAAATGAGGAAATACGACACAGTGGACCTTAAGGTGGCAGACATGGAGGTGTCAAGAGCCAAGGAGATTGAGAGCATTCCAGCCATTCTAACCCCAGATTTCTTCTTGGATGGGCGACTCAAAGGAGAAACTATATGCGATCAAACCGAACGAGGGGTCAAAACGACCCTCACAGTTGTTTGGTTGTCTGTTGGAGGTAGGCACCGGGAACCGGGAACAAGAACACCCAGACATGAGAGGATCCTTTACAGACAGGGAAAAGAAAAAATTATGTTTTAGTTAAACAGCCGTCCGCGCCACAGGATTGCATAGTTGGAGTTGTCTTACCATAATGATATTTAAGTAATGGGCATTGTACGACTAGCTTTTAATTCACAATGAGGGCTTGAAGGTAGCCAATTTAAAAAAAAAAATTGTCAACATGAGCGTGAATCAGATGCTCAGGGGAACAGCTGATTCAAACAACACGTGGTCTTGTTGGACACCCATAAATGTATGTGAGTGTCAAAATCCAAATGATACCATAAATGCATTCTAATATGTGGATGTACTTTTTCACATACATTAAAAACTGAGTAGAGAGTTAAAACAGAAAATGGACGGTAAGTTTATATGCGAGATCAACTACAGATTGACATCTATTATATGGTTTTTAAGGAATAAAATTCAAGAGAAAATGAAAGAATAAGATGAATACAAATAATGGCATTCAAGTCCAAGTACCAAGTTCCAATCAAGTACATTGACAATATTAAAACAGTAATCCTGTTCCTATACATAGACAAAATATAATTTCCAGGAAATCACGTTAAAAATATAAAAAGAACTTCTAAAAACATAACATCACCTCTTTCATCAGTTTATCCATCAGGCAGTTTTTCTTCGTTTTTTTTTTTCCCTCAATTTTTATTCCTTTTATGGTTTTT
The DNA here is from genome assembly GCA_963920205.1 of Stenodema calcarata. NCBI lineage: Eukaryota > Metazoa > Arthropoda > Insecta > Hemiptera > Miridae > Stenodema > Stenodema calcarata. Next base: position 14,836 of record CAWUBA010000167.1, on the reverse strand, counting down.
TATAATAATATGAAATATTCACCGTTCTCTTCTAGAATAATAAGTTATAGACATTGATTTCCCTTTCTTGTCACACTTTCCAAGACTCAAAGGGTCGGTGTCGCTGTTCAATTTCTTTCAAACCGATATGCTAGAAATATGACAAGATGGGTCACAATGTAAGCATGAAAAATCTCCATGGGCAACCATATCATTCAAATGAAGACATTTAGCAAGGAACACATGATAGCTTGTCTCTCAAGGGTTTCGATCGAATACGAGACCTGATCAACAACTTTCTCTAACAACAAATATTGTAGGTAAACTAAGTCCAATGGACAGACTCGAATCCAAACCAATACTAGTAATAGAACTTGTAAACTATTAAACGAATATACATTAGGTAGTTCATTAAATTAATCCAAAGAGTTTTGATATTAATTTGACTGCCACCAGTACTTTCATGTCCTTTGTTCCATAAAATATTAAACCTGAGTTGATTCAGATCTCATTTCAACAAGACATGGATGGATCCAAGCCAAGAAAATGTTCAATACTGGTAGCAATGATTTTTACAGTGTAATTATATTTAATAAATACTAGGAATATGCACAACCCACAGTTATAATGAGCAACATTTTATTTAGGCACATAAGTGTAAGTAAAAAAAGGAAAAAATACCGCAATTGATTTAAAAATACTTGATAATGCAAACCTGTTCAGGAATACATGAGTTTTTGTGTGTGTTTTTTTCCCTTTCAATAAAAAAAGTTGTATTAAGTAATAAAATGTTCATCTAATCAATCATAATTTAAAGATAGTGTTACAAACTCAAAAGAACAAATGATTTTTTTTGAAGCAATCAAAGTAAAAACGGATTTATAAATAATATTTTTAAAGAGAATGAAGCTTCCAAGTAGGAGCCTCTCACATGCGATTCCTTAAAGTAGTTAATTCAATGGAACATTAATTGTCATATTATATAAACATTTTTTATACTGCACTAACCTTGAAAATGGTCAATCTACAACCAGTAGGCAACTACATAAGAATCTCAACCTAACTTTCAGAAAGTACTTATGATGCCTAAGGTAGACAGTTATATAATTACCGCAACACTCCAATAGCAGTTCTTTGAAACAAAATATTTTACAAAACCTTCAATATGTAAAAGCTAATCTCTTAAGGTAGTATAAAATGATTGTTACATCACACTCATTCACAACTTCAAGTTACCTGTGACAAGGGTAAACATTACTCTCTTCATCAATAACTATTGCACAATGAACCCACCTCAAGAAAAGGAAATTTACATCAACATATTCGGATGTAAATATTGTGTCAATTATTGTTGCGAGGCAGAAAGAATATGAAAATCACATTACTATTTTCAGTTGCCAGTTTACCATGAAGTTTTGTATTGAAAACCACATATCGCTCCTTCGCTGCAATAGTGTCATATCTCTTGCAGGAAAGGAGCAATATGTTATATTAGCACCACGTCAATTATGTGACAATAAAATAACCTTATCTTTAAAAAAAAAACTTTTAAAAAACCTTTCCGACAAAGCAGGGAAGGTTCTGAATCACAACTGACAACAACCAAAATCAACAGATCTCAATTTCTTCAAACAACTATGATTTCAAGGGTTTTTTGTCACTTATCCACTATTCAACGTAAAAATGGTGCTATTTGATGTTTCATTCAATGGTTGTACACAGTACCCAACATCCTGATCTAATCCCAAAATTCAAAGGGATTCTTTGCCTCAACACATTTTTTGATTTAGCACTGAATTTACTGTGAACTCATACTTGAGGTTGACCAGAAAAGAAAATTTGTTTACCCTTATCAGCTTAAAGAACTAATAATCATCTTAGTATACTCATTGTTTTCAATAAGTCTCGGTGACATCAGATTTCCACCTACATTAAATTAAACGAAACTGACAAAGAATTAAATTTGAGCTCTTGAAGACAAAGATTTGACATGGAAGAGTCAAGTGGAAAAAAATCCAGTAATCTATTTGCAAAACCAAAGTTTTAGAAATAGTAAACATAGATTTCTTAACGAATATTTCTCTATGGGATAAAACTAGTGGTCCTAAATGTGTTAGGCAAAATACAACTCATGTCTAATAAGTAGCTGCAGAGCTGGAGGTAGAATGAATTCACTATCCTATACTATTAGATAACGACCCTTCTTCATTACGACTAAATTCAATTATTATTTATTTTTTCTCGTGCACAGTGGTCCAACAATGAGCAGATCGCTTACACTATTTCAGCAATGATAAATCTGTAAGCTAATTTACAAGATATCATAACCAGGTTAGTGACAGATACCGAGCAACAGCGAAATGAATAACCAATTTTCACACAGAACCCGGACAATTAGACCCAGTATTGATTTTTACGGAGCATTGGGTTCCCTTTAGTAGGTAACACACTTTCTGAGTAACTATTCCAATCTTCCTCACCGTATGGATACCTTGAATTCAACTCGTGCTCTGAAGAATTCGTAGAGCTGTTAATGCCGTTTGAATTTATGTGAGGTGAAAGAATTTGGGCAGAGGAAATGGCGATGTGTGGAGATGAAGGCAACAGATCGTCTGGAGGGCGGGGAAGCGGATCAGGTAGATCGGACTTGACTGAATCATCATACGAAGTGTGTTTAGACCCACACTTGATGAAACCAACTATTAGTAGAGCGAAGGCAATTACACCTGTCACCAACGTAACTCCTAATAAATAGTCATCACTCATATTAGGAGAGGCTATTTTAACATCATCAGGTTCTTCCATCTTTGAGCCTGAATCTTGAGTTTTGAGTGGGCCCAAAGTTGTTGATAGCACTTCGCTAACTATCTTAAACCTCAGCTCACCAACAGCAGGTTGACACGTATCAGTGTATAACAAGAAGAGTATTCTGTCATCAACTGTATCTATATTTTTCTTACTAAAAAAATAAATAAGGCCACTCTTGAGTTCTTCATGCGTAAACTTGGACACCTCTTTCTCACGCGTCTTTTTGAACTCGCCGGACGAACGAATTATTTTTTTTAGGGCACCGTACCTTGGTTTTTTCAACACACGAAAGATTGGATTGGCGTTGCTTATTTTCGCCAGTGGACTGGCATCCAAAACACTGAGGTCGACCTTGCTTCGACTTCCCGAAGTAACTGAGAACTCTCCAATTGTTACAAGTGGCAATATTTTTACATGAATCCGTATATTACGCACCTCTGCCATACTATCCAAAGTATTAAGAGCAGATAGCTCAAAAACATCATCATAGGAGCTCATGTTTTCTTGTTTATAATATAGAACAGCTCTTTCAATATCAAAATAGGAAAAATTTGTTACAATAAGAGAATTCATACAGATTTTACCGTGGTGAGGTTGAGAAGTAATATTGAAAACAATATCCATAACATTAGCATTAGTGTAAATAGTTAGGAGATCTGGAGTAAATGGAGCAGTGTTGGTCCCTTGTTTGAGTTGAATTTGTTTTGAAACAGTTATATTGAGATGTATTTTGGCTACAGATATATGAAAGACAGTGTATACCGGAGAAAATTTGCCATCTGAAACTCTGAAGTAAAACGAAGTTGACTGCATGGCCCCAGAATGTTTATAATAAACAAACCCCGAATTTATGTCTTGTTGAGAAAATATTCCAGTGGTAGCATTATGCAAATATATTGATCCAATGTTCGGACCACTTATAATCTCATAAATAATATTCTCAGGACCAGTATCCAAGTCTTCGGTAATCAAATCGTTCTTTGTAATACGAACATATTGACCTTGAACAACGGAGATATGAGGATCTTTAGTGAGAAGTTCAAACGGTTGGTCGTTGACAGGAGTAACATTGACGACAAATGACATGTTGGAAAGCAAAATTCCGCCAGGTAATAACAGGAGTGAAAATTCGAAGAAATCGTTTAGTGTATCCGAATGATCGTGCTTATAAAAAATACTAGTAGTTTCATATTTTGAAAATATGAAGGATGATGCATTGCAACTATCAGAATTACATATCTGGCCATTCTGAGGAGGGACTATCATTGACAGTTCCAATGCTGGAGTTGAAAACCCAAGATGAGATTGGAAAAAACCCAAAATGTCAGTTTTATTAAATTGAATATCAACTTCACCGCCTTCTTTGACAGCCAGGGAAGCAGTGGATAAATCAAACAATTTTTCAAACCCTGAGTAGTTCACAGCTACTTCAATTTGGAAAACCTGAAAGAAAACAGAAGACTCAATAGACACAAGGTAGAAACTGAAGACAGAATACGTAATAATAATTTTACCACTTTTACTTGAATTTGAACACAGAAAATGATCTGGTTCTCGACCAAAATGACCCTAGAACTCTAATCCTAACAGAAAGTAATATCATTGCTCAACACCCACAGGCTGGTACTTGAACTTGTGAATGGTCTGTGGGTTCAAGTGATTAGAAGATCGAGTTGGAGGGAATCAGCATATTGTTCTGAAATCTGAATCAGTCTGGAAGAGGTAAGGAGTTGACTAAATTATGCCCAGTGTCTAAACTAATCAGTCTCTCACTGCATTGTTACTTTATGTGATGGCCAAGTTGAATGAGCAGATTGTTAGATGTACCACAGTTATAATCGACACACCTACCAGTTAATTGGTTCAGGCATAATTTATCAATTACAAGGAAACTAGCATATGACAAACTGCTGTACAGAAACGTACCCCAAAGTAGTGGGTTACCCAAGAATAACCTCTCAGTTTCAGATGGTTGGGTAAGCGTGGTTTTTGAGAACTATGGGGAGCTACCTATACGTATTTATTGACGAAGAATTAATCCATCAGATATGTCTAATAACTCACAGGTCAGCGCCAAATCCTTATAGCTAGTTTAATGATGAATAAGTCAGCCCTAAGATATGAAAAATACACTAGTATATGATACCAAACATCAACTCACTTTATTCTTGGTGGGCTCTACGAAATCTGCTGTCACATCAAACGTGAAGGAATCGACTAATGAGAGCTCTTTAAAAGGTGTAGTATGTTGATAGAATAATCTTGAGTGAACAATGTCGGACTGAGTGAAATTGAGAGCAGGCAGGTTAGAAGAAATTCCAACAAACAGTTGACCCAACATTGGTGGTTTGGTGATTGAGTAGGTAACTTCTCTGTTATCTGAGCTAGAGCAAAATAGCATATTGGATGTGATTTGCTTCCTTAGCAAAGGAAACATTTTCATTCCCGTGTTGATTTCAAGGACTATGGACGGAACGGCAAGTTTTGCTGAATATGTGATAGGTCCTATCTTGTTTTTCCCATCTACAATCATCACATCCATTGTAAAAGGATCCAAACCACCTGGAACGATAAAATGCACTTGTAAATACAATGCAATACATTCAAAACAATGCTATTTATAAACCAGTTAGGGAGGTTCAACTGGTTCAATACCTCAAGATATTGTAGACTTACCATCATGGACAACGGATACAACATTTTCATTTATTTCTTCCTGTGAAAATCGACTGATGCTAGTCTTGAGCTTATTTGAATAAGCAACATGTCCCCCCGTTGCCGACACTATCATGTATGTTAGGTTGGATGGTTCAGTATCAATGTCAACAGCGGCTAAATGAAAATGTGAGAATTGAATAAATTGGGTCAACAAAACAAAGAGAGGATGACAATAATAATTATACGAAACTAATAAGGGATTAATCAACACACTCACCTAGCACCTTGTTGGTGATTGTTTCACTACCACCTTGCCAAATTGTTATACTACTCTTGTTGACCAGAATAGGGAGCATATCATTTTCTGGTAAGACTGTAACGTGAATCAAGGAGGGCTCACTCTCTTTGTCATTTGTCCGTGCTATTATTGAGAAGTTGTCCTCATATAGCTCACTGCCATCATGGATATACTGAAAGGAATAATTCATGAGATCAGAACAATTGAATTGAATAAGCTGTACGCTTAAAGGTCCATTCACATCTTCAGACAGTGAACGTGTCCAGCACGTAGCGTGTCTGGCCGACGCTGTACCTGAACTGCTTTCTATGTAGTTCCTTTTAAATTTATAACCTTTTATGTATTATTCTCTTTTTTTCTGTAATAGGAAGAACATTGTATCTTAATGTTTTGGATTATCGAACGAATTGTATAATTGTATAAACTGCTAATTATAAATTGGGCTTGCCCCTAATAAATAAATAAATGGATATCTTTATACTATTAAATTATAATGCTTGGTACAGGTCTCGTCATATTAATAATAATAATTAAGAGGAAAAAAACAGTGTCGCGTCATATTAATAACGAAAAGAAAAAAAAACAGTGTCTAGTGTCAAATGAAATACGTGGTTAATAAAATACTTCCATTCATAAAATAAGTACCATTCGTTTTTAATTTTATTCCTATTTCGTTCCATGCCCGATCCTTTTTCTGGTTGTCACTGTATTTTCTATCACTTAAATCATAGAGAAATTTATATTCTCTCACAGCTTCAATTAATTTTGCATTGTCCATTGCGGCACGTGAGCTACAATGTCTGAACGGAACCGGTGCGTTTTTTATACTGTTCGGCAGGTACTTTCCGGCACCTTCCGGCAACGTTCCGGTTCCAGCAAAATATTCTTCCCGAGAATATTTTGGCCGGACGCGACGCGTGCCGTAACGGTGCTGAAACGTGCTGGAGCAGAAGGAGTGAATACGCCCATAGACACAGCATAGAAGAATACTTTTTTGCCTGACACGACACGTGCTCGACACGCTCACTGTCTGAAGATGTGAATGAGCCTTGCCCATTTACCAAACATAGCAGTCATTTTGGGGAAGGGTAAGGGAAATACTCCAACATACCTTCAATACTGAATTCTTGATTTGATGAACTGACCATTTAGTTACTGGCCGGTTAATTGGAAACATGACTATCATTCCACAGGTCGGTGGTTGGAACACTTGATAGTCAATGATTTTATCACTGAAATAAGGGGTAGCTGATACATACAAATAATCTGGTAATTTCACAGTGCCACCTTCATTAACCATCAAGTCTACATTTGGTAGATAGAATTTTGATGGAATAACCACAATCTTCACCTGGAAATAAAAGAATAATAACGTAGTCTCCATTGGCCGGCTTTTACTACGACATATTATGATGACAAACGCAATATGATATCTTACTAAAAGAGATCTCAGCCACGAAACGCCATTGGTTACATCAACGGTGAAGTTGTCAGACGATTCGTTTGTGGCCGACTGCACATAATATAGTTTGCCGGCGTTGATTGTAGCTTGATCGAAAGCTCTCACTCCACCTTTCTCTTCAAACTCGCCAACTTTTTCATCCTCACTTCCATCAATTTCCAAGTAACCATACAGAGGCCCTTGTACAACAAGAAATGTTATATCACTGGGAGGGATTCCCGGTTGATTGACCTGAAACACAGAAGTTTACATAGAAATGGACGTGCCCATGAAAACTAGGGGCAAAAATCAAGTGATCTCTGAATAGATGACTATGTTCAAATACCTATTTTATAGTTATTGAAATGTCAACGATCATCACCATCGATTCCAAGCAAACCTTGGATGACATTTTATTTGGCTGCAAGGCACCATTAGCAAATTTTCAAAGAAATTACGATACCACAAATGCTTTAAAATTGTTGGTACATAGTTTTATATTAAAAAATATTATTTAAAAATTAGATAAATAAATGAGATATATAATTCATGTAAATATATAATTATAAATAAGTCTTATGAGGAGACTAAATGATGAATATCTGAACTGCTAGAAGGGCAATGGGCAAATATTTTGCATTAGAGCTTGAATGTATCACACTTGTTCTATAGCAGTATAAAGGGTCTTGAATATATAAGATGTAGGTACTCTGAAACCCTATGAATATACTTAATAATATTTGTTTGGCCCCATAATGAAATGTGGCTATCTTTATTTTTGCACTTAAAATACGTTAAGTAGTTGGTAATGGAGCCAGTAGAAAAATATCTGTTAAGTGCCGTTGATTAACTTTTAGTTTGTAGCTTTTAGTTGAGTGCACATTTCAACTAATTTGAAGGTCATTTTGAATATTCTTTGAATACTGTCATTACTGACAGTTTTTCTCACAATCTCATTTTACCAATATATGACAGAAACCTAGCAATTGTATTTGCATTTGTGCGTAACATTTAGGCCCTACACCAAAATTAGGAAGACATGTTGATTGTTCAAGAAAGTTGCAACGGGATTCGAAACGGAAATCAGAAATAAAAAACTAGGTCAAACATCAAAATCACATGGATCCTTAGGTCATGATAACAAACACCAATAAAATATCCTACAAGTTTATATATAAGAAAGTTACAGATTAGAGTAGTACTTACCAAAATATGTTCACTTTTTATTACTACACTTGTATACTCTTCAACATAAATTGTGGAGTTAGAAGTGACAAGAAGAGGTTCCCAATATATAGGTGGAAATACACGTATTGCTAAAGATCCCACAGTAAAGGTGTCATGAACTCCAATCTGCGATAGGAAGAAGAGGGAAAGGGTGTTACTGGATTTCCAACTTATATTGGTTGTTTGAAAACTATATCAGATCATTATTTACCTTGAGCTGTAACCGATCTTGAGCTAAGCTGGATGATAAATGTTTATACACTACTTTCCCACTTTCTAAAAGCCCTTGTTTAAATTCCTGGACGTTCGAGTCACCTGACACAAGTAGTTCACCATGAGAAGGAACTGAAGATACAATGTACCTTGAACATAAAAAGAGAAAGAGTGAAATTCATTGGAAAATATTAAGCGTACACACTCCTAAACATAGTAACCATCTCAACTTCATACAAATACTCCCGTTTACCTGATATCTTGCAATCGGACATCAATATTTGTGTCTGAATACAAGTTGGACGTGGTAATTACAGCTTGGCCTCCTTGAGAAACCACCAAGTGGGAGTTGTTGGTCAATTCTACATACGGCGGTGATGGTCGGACATCGAGGTAAAAATCTGTTGTGTGAGTCCCATCACTCACGGCTAGCGAGAGAGGGGTTACAGTCAAACTTTTCTCAACGATTACCACTTTCTCTTCTTCTAGATCACCCTGAAAGACATCAATAACATGATGAGCATCCTTAAACACACAGATGAATATAGATCTTTAGATTGGGTATCAATCATACCTCTTTCCCGTCATATTAGTTGTTTTTGATAAGTCTGAGGTTTCCCTTAGGCGAGGTAGGGCACCCACCAACTGAATTTCACGACCTTTTTGAACATTATCGTTCATCGGATTAACCTTATACATAGCACATGGCTTAGAAAAATTAAAAGTGATCCCGTACGTCCACAAATGCCTTCAAACGAACTGCTCATAATTTACTGGGCCGTTTGAAATTAAATGTCGCGTAAATTTACCTTGCTTGATGTAAACCTATTTCTATGATTATTGGCTGAAAATCCATCTGCATTTTGATATAATATATTTTTTGGTGAAATGGATTTCTCCTCCCTATTGTAATGAGAAAACGGGCATGGGAGCCAAAAACCGCCAAGTTGCCTAAAACACGGTCCGCGCGTGGAGCCCCCACCAGAGCCGATGATGACCGCCCAACATTATTTGGATTGACGATTAGCGATCCCCTCTCGATGTGATATTCAACAAGAATTGACTGATTGGATCCCCGGAAAAGGCGGGGGAAATGACAAAACCGTCCGGTAACCCGAAATCGGGGTTGTGTACCAAAAGCCACTGAGCGGATCATCTTGCACTGGATCTTCGACGGACGAGCTCCCCAGCCCCTAAGAAAATCGGCCCAGGACCAACCGCAGCGGCTACTTTGAGTTCCGAGGAGACTTGCTGCCCAGGCGACCAAGGGAGGTAGCTGCTCCCTGCTTCGCACCTGAAACTTCCCACCTGAAACTTCCCACGTCCGGGGTGGACCGCCCTCGTCAAGAGAGTACAAGGTTAGTTGGTACCCCTCAAGATTCGTCGCGCGGTATTATCGGGTCGGGAAAGTGTTCTCTGGAGGCTTAGGTAGGATTAGGACAGAAGGTTAGTCAGCTTGAGATAGTAAATAAGACAAGGTCGAAGGAGATTTAATTTCATTCTCATCCTTAATTCTGTTTTTACTCGTATATTATTCATTCATGTGCAACTGTTCGTTCCTTCAGGTATCATCCAAATCGTCCTCATTGTCCAAATCGTCCAAAGAATAAACAACTGTCGTGGATATACAAAAACTGTTTCGGCCTTTCGGTTCCGCTTTTTCCGTCTCTGATTACTCCAGTCCCGTTATTACCGCCCCCCGTTATTGGACGCTGTTCCAGACGCCGCCCTGGGACAACTCGATCTGGAGGCTGTAGCCCCCAGTGCAGCAACAAAGCCCCAGGCCACTACCCTTTTGACACAGGAGTATAGTGACACACCCAAGTTTCGTCACTAGACACAATTGAGTCAAGAAAAGTTTCACCCTCGCTCTCATACCGTTCAAGAAATTAGCGCGTATCTCACACCAGCGGTAGGTGGAGAGATTGGAGGACGAACTGTTAGACGCGTTGTGGCTGTTGCGACGACATTTCGAAACGGACTGAGCCGCTTGATGATTTGTTTTGACCGTTATCAACCTCTCTACCTCCCAGTGATGACAACGTTGAAAAACAAAATTCCCTACTTCCTACACAGCCCTTGTAACCTTACTTTTTGTACGTCCCTCGTAGATACATACGATTTAATTATTTATTCATTTCAATACATATAAAAACAATTTGTATTCAAATGACCAAGCTAGTCTTTTTTCCGTGTTTATTTTTTCACGACGTTTCGGCAATGGAACAAAGCCCTATTCATGTGAGATTACATGTAGAAGTGAAAATGTCTACATTCTACATGTAATCTCACAAGAATAGGGCTTTGTTCCATTGCCGAAACGTCGTGAAAAAATAAACACGGAAAAAAGACTAGCTTGGTCATTTGAATACAACCTGCTTCTTCACACTAGTCAACCCCATCAACACTATAAAAACAATTACGAATACAGTTAGTAACAATAACGTAAGCGACATACGTATGATTAATATACCTATGATTTGTATCTATTATTGTACCTACTTTTATTATTTTAAATTAATTATGTATTGATTGCAATTATTTATCGCCCCGCCTCTATACTAGTGGATAGTTACGTTATCATTTTGCCCAAATCGTCAAGGATTCTGCTAATGACTTCATTTTTATCACCCTTTCGTTGATTCAAGTTTCTAACTTCTTTTTTTAATAACCTGCTATAAATGTTCAGTCTACTGTAACCTGTACTCAATTACAAAACTTCGTTTTTGTTTCATTGAACCATTGAAATTGACCAAGAAAAATTAATGTTCAACCAAACTCCAAAATTGGTGGTACGATCCGAAAATCCAATTTTAAACATTCTGTCCATTGGCAATCATTCTCAACAAGTCTTAATGTAAATAATGTAAAACGATCCGAAAATCCAATTTTGAACATTCTGTCCATTGGTAATCATTCTCAACAAGTCTTAATGTAAATATAAACTGAATAATCATTGTTTCAAATACCTGAGTGAACTGCTGGAGTTTTAAATGTGTTATCAGTGAAAAAACTCCTGAGCCATTTTTAATGGTGTAGACCAGATCGTTTGGGTTGAAATCTGAATCTTCATCGGAAAACTTCAAATGTTGAGTAGTCAGTAAACGTTGACCGCCTTTCACGATACGAAATACAGATGACACCTTCCTCACAGGGGCATTGTCATTTATGAGAGTAACGTTGACACCCAATTGTCCAACAGTCTGAAATAAACAATAATATTCATCGTGAGTATAAGACACGAACAAGGACATTTCCAGAATCTACATCACATCAGTTCGTTAATCCAAGATCTTCTTTGTCAGGCTAATTGGAGGAGGTATGAAGGCATAAACTCACCATGAAATCATCCTCTGCATTCGATATTGCCATAAACTTGATGATATCGTGAGCGGACTCTGTTCCATCATGGGAATACATCAAACGACCAGCCTTGATTTGGGAAGGAGTGAAGTGGACAATACCGTTCTGGGTTATATTTTGCATCAAATCAACCAATGAGAGCATTCCATGGTGTGGCCCATCAAAAACCTCATATACGAGTGATTTGATGGATTCAACCTTAATGTTAAGATCAACTGAGTGAATTGGCGTAGTGCCTCCCTCCATTACCTACAACCAGACGAATTTCTATCATGAACTATTCACGTAGACAGCATAATATGAATAAAGTGCTAAAATGGGACAAGGGCTGCACAAACCTTAACAGCGTTGATGGTGGTGTGAACATGTATGGGCAAGCTTTTAGGAGGAAGATAATTCATGTTTATAGAATGTCGAAGTTTATCAGGACAATGAAGTGCAGAAACTTCATACTCAATTGTATCAGAGATGGCTACATAAGCTGTTCTCAGCATCCGATATTTGATCTTTTCAAATTTCACATCTTCTTGTGTGAAATTATCATTCAGAATGAGCCTCCTGTCCGTTTCATAATAAATATTGCCAAAACGAGGCAACTGTTTGAGAGTGAATATGATGTCACTGGACGAAAGAACAATAGGTGAGGTGTAATACGAGATAGCTTTTGTAGAGATAATGCTCTCTTTAACCCCTTCCAACATTACAGGCTGAGGGTCATGTCGTTCTATTACCAATTGTATGAAAGTGATATGGAACTCGTAAGGGGTATCATATGATATTCCATTCGCAGATACAATAAACTGTAATCAACAGAAAATACAAAAACTCATCAAAAATTATACATATTAAATGCTTCAAAATTTGAAGCAATTAATGTAAAACATTTAATAGTAAAACATTTAATGTTTTACTAGAGCAAAATTATCACCTGAAATCGATCACAAATGGGATTTCCTGAATTGTGTCTGTATCTAACCAATCCCAACACAACATCGTTGTAACTGAACTGATCAACTATTCTCCAAGTTTCATTCCCTTCAATATTACTATTAACTTCTACAACACCGAACTCACAATCTTCTTTGATCTGAAATAGAAACATAGAAATTATAAGACTGACGAAAAGAACAAGTTTTACTCCAGGAACGATAGTTATTTTCAGAGTTGAAGTTAAGAAACGAAGGATCTTGGGACAGAGAACTAGAGATAATGGTGGAACAACTGATTTCAATCTGACTCTAACATCAGATATCAATTAAGGATTAAAGACAATACAAGCGAGATATATTGCGATATTTTGAATGAATAATGTTCATGAGAACTAAACGATTCTCCTAGTTCCAACTTAGTTCACTAGCTCTTCCTGTTTTGTATTGGTTTCCAATTATTGCCAGCTACTGCTGAGCCCTGCCCACATTGCAACTATGGGGAGCCTGACACGATCTTCTATTTTGTTTCTGTCTGCCCAGTCTTTCGGCGGGAGAGTTTTTTATTTTGACGATGCTCACATATCGTATTATCAGTTTTTGGGTGTAAACCCCGCAAATTTGGGTGAGACCCGTCTTTTATATACCTAAGTTCCTCCTGACGGCCATGAGGCTAAGAACCTATATTTTAAATGAAGGCTATATTTAATTTGCCAGTAGCAAACTTAATGTTATGTTTTTATTAATCTATTTAAATTAAATTTATTTGATTTTTGAATAGGCGGGCAGGTAGACTATTGTATGTTAACGTAAGAAGGGACTCAAGCTGAACGTAATGGGATTATAATGCATTACTGAATTAGAGGGAAAAAAGAAAGGAACTACTAAAATAACTCAAAAGAACTAACTTTCAAGGAGTGGACTAACTGAATACCAAAAATGAACTAACTACCTCTAACCACCTTTATAAACATGATATCATATACCATGTTAACATGCCGTTTAATTGAACCCCACTACATTAACAGGGGTGAGCCGATGGAGTAGCGAAAGAGTGAAATGAAAAGAACAAAATTTGTTGAATCAGAATTTGTTAAAAGAACAAAATTTGTTAACTCAGAATTTAATTCTGATCTTCAGTGAGGGCAGCTGATCACATATGATACGTTAGTCGGAGATGTTATTTTTAGTGGGTATCACAACTACTATCATACACCAAAATATCCTTTTTATAAACATCACAATTGGATATGGTGGCCTGAAAAAACCCACCAGTACAGGATTTGAATAGTTTGTAGCTTAACACAATTCCCACAGGAGTCTTCCCAGTAACTGCCTCTAAAATGCAAATGTTTTTTGTTCTCTTTTCTATTCCTGTTAGTTTTTTTTTTTAAATCATAATTAATCCTAAAAATGGATTATGTAGCAGAAGCTTCTATGTTTGGATAGAATATGAGCTCTATATATGTTTATAAAGGGCACAAGAACGCAGATAACTTATCATACGAGTACACACTGCCATATAGATATCCGTCCTACATGTTGATTTGAAACAAGAGATGGTGAAGAGGCATATCCTCAAGGCACTAAAAACCTGCATATAAGCATTACCTTGAACCAAAATTCCAGCGAGGGATCATCAGCATTTGAAGACAAGGACAAATTATGATTGGTAATAAGAACTGTAGATTGCCGTGGAAGTAGAGCCCCAGTGTTATTCAATATTTCTATTTTAAGTGGAATCACTGAAACTCTCAGAGACACTGGTTGGCTTGTCAACTGGCCATCAGATACCTGGAAGAAAATCCACAGATTTAAATATAAACAGTATATAAATATTGTTGCTTGTGGGTTATTTCAAATTCAACATACCTAACTTGTTCATAATTTCCTCAAACCTGGTTTCATTTATCTATTCAGAAA
>CAWUBA010000166.1:0-20240 GCA_963920205.1 Stenodema calcarata | reverse complement strand
TGGAATCGCCCAAAGAAAAATTTTTTTTAACCCCCCCTCAAAATTTGTTGGTTTACGTTTCAAGATACGTAGATTCAGAAAATCGAATAAAAAAAAATCCGTCCGTCCGCCGTACGCAGTACGCCGTACGCCGTCCGCCGTCCGCCGTACGCCGTCCGCGCCACTTTGCCCAGTTAGCGTTGAGTTAAAATTACGAAATTTTTTTTATGGGTTTCGACCAACCCCACAATGGTCCTCGAAACTTTTCATAACCCTAGGTCAAGGGGAAGGGGTTCAAAACGAATTTTGAAAATTTGAAAATCTCATATCTCGAAAAATTCATATAGATCGGTATGTTTTTGGTTTATTATCTTCGATAATGAACCATTGGAATCGCCCAAAGAAAAAAAAATTTTAACCCACTCCTCAAAATTTGTTGGTTTACGTTTCAAGATACGTAGATTCAGAAAATCGAATAAAAAAAAATCCGTCCGTCCGCCGTACGCCGTACGCCGTCCGCGCCACTTTGCCCAGTTAGCGTTGAGTTAAAATTACGAAATTTTTTTTATGGGTTTCGACCAACCCCACAATGGTCCTCGAAACTTTTCATAACCCTAGGTCAAGGGGAAGGGGTTCAAAACGAATTTTGAAAATTTGAAAATCTCATATCTCGAAAACTTCATATAGAACGGTATGTTTTTTATTTCATATTTAGATAGAGTTTGTTCCGTAGAATGTTTTAAGACCATCCGCAGCTTTGTACGACCAGCCGTTCGTTCACAATGAGGGCTCAAAGATTGTGCCTCATAACACGATCGTGTACCAAACTGTTGAAATACAGGTCCATTTTCATACTAACAAGCTCTTTGGAACATCATATGGCTTAAGTGATGTCGAGTTTGTTGTTCTGAGGTGCGTTTCGTGCTACGGAAATGAAGGTAATTTCGAATGTTTGTTGGTAGGTACTCGTATTATAGAAAAATTATTACCGACGTAGTATTAAAAACCCCAGAATTATATCGTATTAATTAATCATAATTGATAATAATTATTATTAATAATAAATACGAATTATTAATACCTAAGAATAAATTATAATAATTTTCACTAGGTACTTGATAAAATTGTTAATAATTAGTGATAATTGATAATAATAATTAATCTAACATTTAGGATCTAGACATTTAGACCTAGTGATCTAGACAGAAGGGTGATCTGTACAAAGAAGATAATGAACCGTTGTGTCAAGAGTTTGCAGAGTTTTGGTTTATTATCTTCGATAATGAACCATTGGAATCGCCCAAAGAAAACATTTTTTTAACCCCCCCTCAAAATTTGTTGGTTTACGTTTCAAGATACGTAGATTCAGAAAATCGAATTAAAAAAAATCCGTCCGTCCGCCGTACGCCGTCCGCCGTACGCCGTCCGCCGTACGCCGTACGCCGTCCGCCGTCCGCGCCACTTTGCCCAGTTAGCGTTGAGTTAAAATTACGAAATTTTTTTTATGGGTTTCGACCAACCCCACAATGGTCCTCGAAACTTTTCATAACCCTTGGTCAAGGGGAAGGGGTTCAAAACGAATTTTGAAAATTTGAAAATCTCATATCTCGAAAAATTCATATAGAACGGTATGTTTTTTATTTCATATTTAGATAGAGTTTGTTCCGTAGAATTTTTTAAGACCATCCGCAGCTTTGTACGACCAGCCGTTCGTTCACAATGAGGGCTCAAAGATTGTGCCTCACAACACGATCGTGAATCAAACTGTTGAAATACAGGTCCATTTTCATACTAACAAGCTCTTTGGAACATCATATGGCTTAAGTGAGTTTGTTGTTCTGAGGTGCGTTTCGTGCTACGGAAATGAAGGTAATTTTGAATGTTTGTTGGTAGGTACTTCTTTTATAGAAAAATTATTACCGACGTAGTATTAAAAACCCCAGAATTATATCGTATTAATTAATCATAATTAATAATAATTAGTATTAATAATAAATACGAATTATTAATACCTAACAATAAATTATAATAATTCTCACTAGGTACTTGATAAAATTGTTAATAATTAGTGATAATTGATAATAATAATTAATCTAACATTTAGGATCTAGACATTTAGACCTAGTGATCTAGACAGAAGGGTAATCTGTACAAAGAAGATAATGAACCGTTGTGTCAAGAATTTGCAGAGTTTTTATTTCATATTTAGATAGAGTTTGTTCCGTAGAATTGTTTAAGACCATCCGCAGCTTTGTACGACCAGCCGTTCGTTCACAATGACGGCTCAAAGATTGTGCCTCACAACACGATCGTGACTCAAACTGTTGAAATACAGGTCCATTTTCATACTAACAAGCTCTTTGGAACATAATATGGCTTAAGTGATGTCGAGTTTGTTGTTCTGAGGTGCGTTTCGTGCTACGGAAATGAAGGGAATTTCGAATGTTTGTTGGTAGGTACTTCTTTTATAGAAAAATTATTACCGACGTAGTATTAAAAACCCCAGAATTATATCGTATTAATAAATCATAATTAATAATAATTATTATTAATATTAAATACGAATTATCAATACCTAACAATAAATTATAATAATGTTCACTAGGTACTTGATAAAATTGTTAATAATTAGTGACAATTTATAATAATGATTAATCTAACATCTAGGATCTAGAAATTTAGACGTAGTGATCTAGACAGAAGGGTGATCTGTACAAAGAAGATAATGAACCGTTGTATCAAGAATTTGCAGAGTTTTTGTTTCTTGTTTTGTGACAAGAATAATTATTTTTTGGAAATTATTGTTTGTTATCTGAAATGTGTTTGAAAAATAAGTAGTTTTAAAGTTTTTTTTTTTTTTTTTTTTTTTTTTTGTGAATTGGTTAACTATTAGTTTTAAAATTTTCGATTAATTAAAACAATCAACAATTTAAAAACAATTATTAAAATTTAATACAATTATTCTTATTATTAAATTTAAAAAAACTCTGCAAATTCTTGACACAACGGTTCATTATCTTCTTTCTCCAAGTGGAGACAGTCACCGATGTCATAAAGAAGCTAGCTATGGGATATGAGCGCAGGCTTCTTAAACATCCAAATCCGGCATCTACCCAGCTACTAGACAACTCACAACAAATTCGACGCCTGAAGAGAACCAAGCCCCTGGACCTTCTGTGCTGACAATGAGAGACGTGCAGTTCAAGTGCGGTAAAAGTTAATGAGCTCTCACCGCAAAAAGTGTTAAAATTTGTGAACTAAATAGCTAGATAGTTACCTGATTTATCAATGTAACTAGTTGTTATATTATCTGAATAAACGCATGAAAAAAAAAAAATTATCTTCTTTGTACAGATCACCCTTCTGTCTAGATCACTAGGTCTAAATGTCTAGATCCTAAATGTTAAATTAATTATTATTATCAATAATTGATAATTATTATCACTAATTATTAACAATTTTATCAAGTACCTACTGAAAATTATTATAATTTATTGTTAGGTATTGATAATTCGTATTTATTAATTATTATTAATTATGATTAATTAATACGAAATAATTCTGGGGTTTTTAATACTACGTCGGTAATAATTTTTCTATAAAAGAAGTACCTACCAACAAACATTCGAAATTACCTTCATTTCCGTAGCACGAAACGCACCTCAGAACAACAAACTCGACATCACTTAAGCCATATGATGTTCCAAAGAGCTTGTTAGTATGAAAATGGACCTGTATTTCAACAGTTTGATTCACGATCGGGTTGTGAGGCACAATCTTTGAGCCGTCATTGTGAACGAACGGCTGGTCGTACAAAGCTGCAGATGGTCTTAAAAAATTCTACGGAACAAACTCTATCTAAATATGAAATAAAAAACATACCGTTTGATGGGAATTTTTCGAGATATGGAATTTTCAACATTTCAAAATTCGTTTTGAACCCCTTCCCCTTGACCTAGGGTTATGAAAAGTTTCGTGGATCATTGTGGGGCTGGTCCAAACCCAGAAACCAAATTTCGTAATTTTAACTCAACGCTAACTGGGCAAAGTGCCTCGGACGGCGGACGGCGTACGGCGGACGGACGGATTTTTTTTTATTCGATTTTCTGAATCTACGTATCTTGAAACGTAAACCAACAAATTTTGAGGGGGGGTTAAAATTTTTTTTTCTTTGGGCGATTCCAATGGTTCATTATCGAAGATCATAAACCAAAATAGAAAGAATTAGAAATTTGAATAAATTTGAATTAGAAATTTTTTGAAAATTGGTTGCATTTTTTCTTGGGGATTGTGCAAATTTTTGTTGTTGAGAATCATTACAATAATAATTACAATTATTGTAATTATTGGTGTCGAAGAGAAAGAGGAAAGAGAAAGTTTGCAACTGGTAAAACGCACGTTTTTATACCAAAAATCGCGAATAACTCGAGAACCGTTGGGAAAAGTGCCAAAGTGCGCTACCCTCATTCGAAAGCCCATAAAATTTCCTATCGATCCTTAATCTGGCGCCACTCTACGACAATTTTTCTGACCACCGTTCAACTTTGATGTTTTCGGAAATTAGCCAAATCAGTAGATGTGGAATTTATTCACGTATTTTTGGCTGTGGATTAGTCAAATCGATTGAGATTTAGTTCAAAATTATTGAGCATATTCTATACAACCTAGCGGACATTTTAAGACCAACCGCACCAATTTTCATCAATATTTGCGGCAGTTGTTGTTGAAAATAGAAAAATCACCATAACTCCTTTATTTTTCCCCTTAGGAAGCGTTTTTTGATCTCAAATTAAACAGTTTGAAAAGCTGAACACAACTAGAAGAGAAAATCTGAAAAAGCTTCAATTTTGAAGGAGTTATGACCATTTGAAATTTTCAAAAAACACTATTTCCCCCCTAATTGGGGGGGAAATGGGGGGAGGGAGAAAAAATGGTCAAAAGGCACTCCCTTGGAGCATAACAAACGTGTGTGCAAAATTTCAGCTCGATCCGATTTGTCTGCTGGGCTGTAGCCCCGTCAATGAACAACAACAACAACAAGAAGAAGAAGAAGAAGAAGAACACGAAAAACGTGAAAAATAGTGGTTTTAAAATTGTTATACCCCCGACACCTGATGTTCCCAAGAGCTGAAATTTGTTTTACGTCCTCACGTGCCCCTGGAGAGTTGGTGTACAAAAAATCAACTCTCGAGACACTCAGGGGACCGAGCTATGGTAGGGTGAAAACCCCAACTTGTTCCGTCGCGTAATCAGTGTCTCAGTCGCTTCGGTTTTCAGGGCTTCGGTTTTCTTGGCGGGCGGGACGCTCCCGCGTCCCTAGATATCCGACGTCGTGGCGACCTCGTCTATCTGTACTATAGATTTCCGACGCCGTGGCAACCAATAGCAGTTGTGTACATAAATCTCTACGTCGTACCGACATTAATAATTGACATACAGATTTCTGACGTCAGATATACTACAGATTAGGTAGCAAGTCGTGAAATCCGACCAATTGTGCTGCTTGGGGAGATCCATTATATATCGTCCCAACATCCGGAATCAAACGGCGTAATAGAACGATTCCATTCGACCCTAATCGAGCATGTCAGGTTGCCAAGACGAATCAACCAAGACGAATTTAAAACAACCAGTACCCGAAATAAAGTAAATTACGCAATTATTGCATACAATAATTCCATTCACTCAACCTCTAAATTGACCCCATTCGGAATCTTATACAGCCACATCAACAACCGTTCCTTGTTAGAATTAGATCTGGAAAAATAATTAGCAAACGATTACTTGATAAGGAAAAAGTCAAAGCTCTTTATGCCCATCTTTCCGTGAAATTCCAGAATCATAAAGAAAACATATTAGAATCAAAAAATCCAAACACAATTGGTCCTCTCGAAATTCCTAGCGAAGTCTATATAAAAAACGTTCAACGCTAAAGCAAAACCAAACCAAAATTTAACAAGGGAGAAATTACGGAAATTGATCCAGTCACTAAAACAATTCAGATCCTCCCTCGACACCACAACACTAAAGTGAAAGCTCATCTGACCAACGTCAAACCTCCAAGGAAATTCTATGCGACCAAGGTTCAAAATGCATGGAACTTTCTGAGTTCTATCACCGTCCGAGACCCTAGCTCACAAATTTGGATTAAAAATCACTAGACTTTAAAAGCCGGCGTTTGGATTGATGATAATATCATGGCCTTCATGGTCATATTATGGTCTTCAACTTCTGCATGGAACTTATTGACGAAAAAAGTGGCAAATTCAAATCGTTGCCATCAACTTTCTGTTTCAGTTCCCTTCTTTACACCATGCTATCGACCACAGGTTACGATAGAGTTAGGAATTTCACTCGAAAATCCGACATTTTTTCCATAGACCTCATAATAATTCCTATCTTCCAATCGAGTCATTGGAGCCTAGTAATTGTGGATAGTGACGTTCCGATACTCCTTTCGATCCGATATTTGGTATCAAATCAATATCGAAAGCACGGTATCGATACTCCAATATTATCGAAAGGAAATATCGATAGTGAAAGTATCGTTAAATGATCAAATTTTGATATCGATAATTCTTACTTTTTTTTTGCAATACTTATAATATAAGTAGGTAATGGAACTACAGAATTTCAGGATAATATTATCCTCAAATTCTGTAATTCCATTCAAAAAATAAATCGTGTTTAGGCCTACAATGATCCACCTATCTCAGCATTATGATCAGTTTCGGTAGGTACATACTATAGGAGTGGAAATAATAAACCCTTGGGTAGATTTTGAAGTTTTTATTGTTATCTATATCAAAAAGTACAAAGAGTGGAAAACATATTGTGGTGAATGTTTAAAAAAATATATTATAAACCCCAATCTTCGGAAGTAAAGTCCAAAAAGTACAAAGAGTGGAATGGAAAATATATTGTGGCGAATGTTTAAAAAAAAAGTCTAATAATCGGCTTGAACGTCCAACTCAAGTCTCAAAACTGATTGACGGTGGTACATATGAGCTGCAGATCTTTCACTATTTTTAAATGGCACGGGAGTACGCGCGTTGCCGGCTGATGCAACGAAGAATCGGAGTTGCAGGAAGGACAGGTGTAGCACTTACTGGGAATAGTTCACATGTGACGGCGCCGGAGGTATACTCTCACCGCAATACAGAGCCGACGGGCAACTCATGCCGAACTCAGTCCCTTAAATACGAAGCTCACTCACTGCTTACTGACCAAAAAAAAAATAAAATAAAATAAATAAATAAAATACAATCTGCACGCGACAATTTCTCGTCTGCTCAAAAACCTGTAACTACCTAGATTATTTAAATAAAACAATACTGATCCCAAAAACCCTGCAAATTCTTGACACAACGGTTTGTCATCTTCTCTGTGCGGATGACTCTTCTGTCTAGATCATTAAATGATCCATGAAATGTTTATAGAGGGTTTGCAAATTAATGAAAATCATTTACACTACCTACTTGATAAATCGAAACAAACGAAACTCAGGAGGTTGTTCAAGTAAGGAGGTATGTAGTTCTATATATTACAATTACATCGGAAACGAAAGAAATGCTTGCATACGAGTCTGCAACACATTGGGACATTTTATGTCTTTAAAGAAGGGATTCAGGGGCCTTTGAATTATAGTTTAAATGATGAAGCTTGCATTCGTGTTGACAATATAAATTATTGAGAATGATCACCTGTGTGTAATCAATTATTTAAACACTCTCGCTCATACCGCAGCTTGTCGGCCACGCACTCCGCAGTGGTTAACGTAATATGGTTAGGTAAATCGAGAGCTATCCAACGAGTGGTGAACGATTTTTGTACGATGATAACTGGCGAAGATAAAGTTCCGTAGCAAATCAGAAATTTTCGTGACGATTTCGTGTGACGATTTCTTGTGACGCTTTTCGTGTGACGTTTTTCGAGTTATGTGCCAGAGTAAAGACATAAAATGTCAAAATTACAAACCCCACTCTTCAGAAGTAAAGTTCGCCAAAAACAACAATCTGTCCAAATGTTCCGGTGAAACACGAACATAGATAAATAATCATAAACAAATGGCAAACGGCTGGTGCTATGTTGGACGTAGGTAAGTAACCTCCTTCCGATGTTGTCTGGATTCAATATTTCGATTCGATAGTGTAAAGCTTCATTCAATATCCCGATATTATCGAATTCTTGATATCGATACAAATATTTAATATCGAAAGTATCGAAACAAATGTCTCGATGTTGCTAATATCGGTAATATCGGAACGTCACTAATTGTGGATACTAGGCTAAAACAAGTCTCATACTTTGACTCCCTCTCGGAAACACGAATTATAAACAACATTGGACACAAAAACGCAATTGAAATCCTCGAAAATGTACAATCGAACCTAGCATACGAATACCCGGAAAAAAACTCTGCGAATTCTTGACACAACGGTTTATTAGCTTCTTTGTACAGATCACCCTTTTGCCTAGATTACTGAATGATAGATTAGGTAAACATTCCACCTCTTCGTCTTACTGAGAGGCTGGCTTAGCCGTAAAAATCTACGTATGGTTTTCTATGCCTATGTTTATAGCATATTGATCTATGGTATACCCATTTGGGGAGGTGCGTACGCAAGTAGTTTTGGTAACCTAAACGTGGTTGTGAATACTGTCTTGCGTATAGCCACGAAATCACACAGGCGCACCCAAATGGTGAACCTTTACGAGGATTTTGAAGTACTTTCTCCAAGAATGACGTATGTTTATCGATTGGCCTTATATGTGCATAAGTCCCTCGGCTTATTCGAAAAGAGAAGTGATGTGAGACCTACCAGGTTGAACGCACAAAGTATTTTATCAATAGCACGCCCAAGCAATGACTTCTACACTAGGCAGTTGCCTTGGCTGGCCCCCTCAGTTTTCGAAACTTTGCCATCAGCAATTAAAACAACTAATTCTGTAGCTGTATTCAAAAAGCTAACATTTCAACACTTGATGAATCAAATAAATGCAAAATCCATCATCGTTAAATTTAAATTTTGAATTCATAGTGACCCACAAAAATCCAATATCCCTATATGTAAAATTTGAATAACAGAAATGTACTACCACAACTACCTTTGCTAGACGTTAAGTAGGTATAAGTATCTTTTAGTTTGTTAAAAGTAGGATATTTAGGAAGTAATATATAAGAACAATTCTTATAATAATTATAATTATTATAAACTAAAATGCATTACTGAACGTACGCACATCCAAGCTGAGCTGGGAGAGAACGAGCCTGGACAGGTCACTGACCTTAGGCTTAGATATTAAACAAACGAACGTTGCATTCATAATTTGTACTTGTGAATATATCTGTGTTATGTAAAATGTGTAAATAAACGATTATATTATTTAAAAAAAAAAAATTATTATTATGGATTATCATTAATTATTAATGATAATAATTATTATTATAATATAATAATAATTATTATCATTAATAATTAATGATAATCCATAATAATAATATTATTAATAATAATAATAATAATATTATGTAGTGTAAATTATTAATATCTATTGTTGGTTATTCATAATATTTTTTTGCTTCATTATTAATAATTATTATTGAATATTATTTATTAAATCGATATTTGAAAACCATGTGCTATTTGAATCAGCTGGGCCAATTTGAAAATGGACCCGACAGGCTGCCTCTCGATTCACTCTCATGTTGACGATTTTCGATCAGCTCCAACTTTTAGCCGTCATTGTGAACGAACGGCTGGTCGTACAAAGCTGTGGATGGTCTTAAAAAATTCTAAAAAAATAAACTCCATCTAAATATGAAATAAAACTCAGTGTGAACCAGCTTTTTTTTCCTTCGAGGATCGGACTATGTAGGACACAACCTCTCCCTTGATCGCTGGTTGGATATCATCATCGTGCCCATAGGGCACGGTTCTTGGGCCCATTCTGTTCCTAATTACGCTAATGGACTCGGGGAGTTGTCAATCAACGGACATAATATGACATGATATCAAACATTATGATATGATAATATCATTATTATTATTAAATATTATTATCATAATGTTTGCAGATGACACAGCGATGATATTTCATGGCAAAACTTGGCAGGAGGCTTTTCGGATAGCTGAGGAGGGACTTCGGATAAGTGGCAACTGGCTTTTGGACAACTTGCTGACTCTAAACGTGAAAAAATCCACATTCCTCATTTGGGTCAGAAATTGAAGATTCTTGCCCAGGAGTGCACTGCTCAAAGCCTATGTCCAGCTATTCAGGAGCAGCTGCAAGCCAAATATCTCGGAGTGACAATAGAATTTTCTCCTTGTACTAGGTCTTGTCTTTTCATTCAATATTTTGATAGATTAATAAATTAAATATGTTTTGCTGGGGCATAACAGGTGGTACTGCCTTTTGGATCAGCCTAATGCTCTTCAATGCCGTATCATAAGCACTACCCCACGCCGGTAGCCCATATAATAGTACTGACTGAAACAAAGCACAGTAAACTTGCCTTCGTAGATAATTGGGGAGAATATTCCTCAAGCTGGAGAAAAGGAATACACATTTTCGCAGTCTAGATGAAAGTTTCTCAATTTGCTTGTCCCATTTCAGCAGGTTCTATTGTCACTCCGAGATATTTGGCTTGCAGCTATTCAGGACCACCAGTAATACTTATGTTACCTTGTTCATCTGGCAAAAAGCTCCCGCCAACAGCATTGAAAGAAGCGTAAAGCTCCCTGCTGGTGTAACAGAGGAAACATATTAGGTGAAACCGAGGGTGACTAAGGGTGAGAGGGGGTTGTGGGAAGGAGACAGGGAACAGGAAAACATTGACGGTGGAGGTTAGGGGTAGGAGGATCAGGTTTCTATATGCACACTCAACAGCGAGGTGCGAAGCACTGAGCATCCTATATACTCGTATGTGGCTGGCGGGCAAAATGGATATCATTCCTTTTTGCGGCTGAGGTTTTTTGGCGGGCCAGTTTTTACAACGGAGTTGTTTTTGGGGGGATTTGTATTACAGGTTGACGAGGTGGCCACAACGTCGTATATCTGTACTACATAACGCTGAGGTCGCCGCGACGTCGGATATCTGTAGTAAAGATAGACGAGGTCGCCACAACGTCGGATATCTATAGTGAAATGGTGATGGCGATAACACGCAGGTGGGACGCTACAGGCGCTCATTCTGTTGTACCGTTTGGGAACTACGTTACTATAGATTTCTGTACATGTTTTGTACATCAGCCGACGAGAGGTAGACTTCTGGTCGGCGCCACTACAGAGATATGTACAAACAGTTCGATCCCTAGTTCGCCATCTTTTTCCATCTTCCATTACAGGTTAGGTTGAGGTTAGATATTAATTTAAATAAGTGTTCGGCCGCAACCTCACACCGCGAAAAACTAATTAAATAAAATACGCTTCCTCATAAAATGTCCACCCACTGCCAGTTCAACCACCTTGAGGTTGTTGAACATCACGTCCCGTTGGCTTACCTGGTAGACCCTACACCTGGTTAGGTATCCCTACACCTGTGTACTTATACCGTTAACCCCCTTTGGCAACGACCTAAGGTCATTTTATCATAACTGACTTCGCCCTTCCATTCCATCCCTCCAAGTTACCCCCTCTCGCGGTTTATTGTGTTTTCACGAGAGTTCCAAAACATCTGCTCCCCTCTACCTAGGTTATAAAAACCCTATGAGCACTGCCAAATGCATTCAGTCAACCAACGTTCTGTCAACCAACGCATTCACTCGCATCACGTTCAAACGCATCACTTTCGATCTAACTGATAACTGTTTGTACCCGACCTACTCTGTTTCAAGTGACTCAAGTCTCCTCAGTGTAGTAACCCCTCGTGTGTTCAAGTGCATTCACTTTACGTAAACCTGTATTTTTTCTACAATCGTTCACCTATTAATTAAGCTGTACATATCGACATTTCATAACGCGCACGATCTTCTGTAAATATATATCAACCATCGAAGTTAAACTGACTATCTCGTCATTACACCCCTGATCTTCCCGTTGGTAGAGCAAACAGCCCTACAATAAGTTTCCAATATATTCATTTCTGAAATTCAAATTTAGTAATAACTCTGATAGTTACCAAGGAAATACAGCAGTTTAATAGTGAAACCAGTCGTCATAACATTTTCACAATAGTTACGAAATTGAAAAAAATATTTACAACGTCTCAAATTCGGAGGGCACTGGTTTTTGAGAGACAGAATCGAGGATTTCACGTTAAATTTTTCTCCGCGGATGATTTGAAGAGACTAGAATTTACATACGGGAGTTGGTAGGTACCGTTTAATATTCACCATCCACCATCTTAATGATTTCCGTGGAGAGGGAACATGAAGGAACTCCATTTTGATGAATAATTTTTGGCAACAGCTCCTACATAATTCAACACCAAAATAACATGTTTTATACAGAAATCTGTATAAACAACCAAGTTGAGTCGTCTTGCGACCTTATTCCGACCTGAGGTCGGGCGGCGACGTCGGTACAACCAAGAAATCATTCCCCACATTGGTCGGCATTTGGTCGTGGTGAGGTCGGTACGACGTCGTTGCCCGACCTGAGGCCGGGCGGCGACGTCGGTACAACCAAGAAATCATTCCCCACATTGGTCGGCATTTGGTCGTGGCGAGGTCGGTACGACGTCGTCGCCCGAGGTCAGGTCGGATTTCCCGACCTCTTACGACGTCAGACCGACGTCGTTGTGCTACTTGGGTCAATTTAGTGAAGGGCCGTTAACTCCTTAGTCAGATAATTTTGGAATTCTGTTCCGTTATCTGAAACGATCTTGTTAGGAATTCCGTGGTGTGAAAAGAATTTCATTAGACCGTTAACTATTTCGATTCCGGTGGATGAGGTGATAGGATAGGCCTGAGCGTATTTTGAGAAGGTATCAATTACTTATTGTTAGAAATTTAATTTAATTTAATTTTCGATGGTGGATTTATTTATGTGTAGGGTTTCAAGGGGACGCGACGCGGTAGAGGTAAGGTTGAACTTGATCTTGAGTGGCGATCGTTTGTACTTTCATTGTAAACATAATATGTTATATATAATAATATATTGTATTAAAATGACCAAGCTAGTCTTTTTTTCGTGTTTATTTTCTCACGACGTTTCGGCAATGGAACAAAGCCCTATTCATGTGAGGTTACCTACAATGAGATGAGAACAGAATTAATACTTACATGCTATGTCAGGAATAATATTTATAAGATACGTTGTAATAGCTACTTACATGTAGAAGTGAAAAGTTTCCCATGGGGTCCCCTGTCTCCCCACTAATTGCAGATCTAGTGTTAGACGAGATTTACAAAACAATAATTCCTAAATTCGGTAATAAGATAAGGTGGGTTAATAAATATGTAGACGATTCAGCACTCATAGTGCATCATTCAATAATAGATTCATTACTCTCTGAGTTCAACAACTATTACAACCCACAAATGGAATTCACATTAGAATTAGAAAATAACAACTTTTTAAACTTTCTAGACCTTAAAATTATCAGACAACCAGATGGTACCATAATAACTGACTACTACCAAAAACCAACGTACTCTGGACGCATCATTAATTTCCATTCACATCAACCTTATCATTTTAAATTCAACACCGCCAAAAATCTTTTTCAAAGAAGAATCAGCCTATCACATCCCCAATTTCATCCCAAAATTATCACAGATTGCAAAATAATATTACTAGCCAATAATTATCCACTAAAACTGATTAAAAAACTCATTTTCCGAATAACCAAACAACCCTCCACTCAACCAAATCAACAACATACAAATAACAATCAACATCAACCACAAAACATTATCACATCTACACAATCCTCGACTCCATCGCCAACCACGACAACTAGCTTTGCCTCCATTAGGTACATAGGGACCACATCAGACATCATAAAGAAAAAACTTAACACCTATAGCCCTACCACACGAATAGCTTTCTACAATCACCCAAACAACAGGAACAGAAAACATTTTTCAAAACTTAAAGACGTCATGAAAAAAGAAGAAATTAGTAACATCGTATACTCTGCCAAATGCCAAGATTGTAATTCCACGTATATTGGTGAAACCAGACTGCTAGGTACAGAAAGGATGAAAGGCCATAATTATGACAACAAAAAAGCGATACTTAAAAGCATTCAAAATCCTGATGATGATTCCTACGCAACAGCATTGGCGAAGCATGTAGTTACGACAAAACACAACCCTGAAATAAAACAGTGGGAAATATGTTGCATAGAACCAAACTTCCAAAAAAGAAAAATTAAAGAAATGGCGTATATCTTGAAAAACAAAAACAACAACATAAATTTTAAAAAAGATGTCAAAGGACTTTCAACAACATACCGAAGACTCATCAAATAAAACTCACTAACCCTTAACACAACAACATTCCAACAACAACACAACATTCCAACATGCCCCACCACGTTACAACTTCTACCACCATTCTACCACTTATAATCATTCTACAAATTACAGTTAATCATAAACACTTTCATCTGCAATCAATCTTTTCATAATTATAATAATTACAATCATCTATAATTGTGCTTAATTTCCTTTCTGTTGTTGTTTTCTTGTTGTTATTTACCTATTCACAATTGCAATCTGCTGTTATTTTCTTGTTACTGTTGTTTTCTTGTTGTTAACTTTAGTTCATGTTCTTTTTCTTCTTGTTATTGTTTGCTTATAATATACAAAAATGGCTTTTGTTGTCACTCCATAGTTCATAGTAATTACTCTAAGTTTCTGTTCATAGTCATCATGTCTCAGTAGATTTTATCTTCCACCACACACACTAATGTACCCCTTCCTCATAGAATCACTTCCACATAGCAGTTAGTTAGTTTCATCTTTATATTATCCACAAACTGATCCACCTCCATTTGTTTACTTCTCCACAACAGTTCTTCAAGTTAATGTAAAAACTTTTCACTTCTACATGTAAGTAGCTATTACAACGTATCTTATAAATATTATTCCTGACATAGCATGTAAGTATTAATTCTGTTCTCATCTTATTGTAGGTAACCTCACATGAATAGGGCTTTGTTCCATTGCCGAAACGTCGTGAGAAAATAAACACAAAAAAAACTCTGCAAATTCTTGACACAACGGTTTATTATCTTCCTTGTGCAGATCACCCTTCTGTCTATACCAGACTGTATTGCCAATCGGCACCATACCATTTTCTCACCGTACTCATACCATACCATACGAATTTCTTTCCTATCATACCATACTGTATTATACCAAATCATACATACAATAATATACCATACCATACTCCTACCATGTCATACAAACCGAGTGAATATTGAAATATCTTCCATTTCTGACCTATATTTAAAATTTCGAGTATCTAGCTCATCAACAAAATTTAATTTGTTTAAACAAATAGGTATTATTTAAACAATTTAACAGACAAGAAACCAAGTGAATATTGCATTGTGATCCAGTACTGACCTATTTTTAAAATTTCAAGTCAATAGCTCATCATCAAAATTTAATTTGTATTATTACAAAAAGGTATTATTTAAACAATTTTACAGATGAGAAACCGAGTGAATATTGCAATGTGGTCTATCCCCGACTCACGGTTAAAATTTCTAGACTGTAGTTTACCGGTAAGATGAAAAAAGGTAGTTTTATTCTGGGCGTCTGGGGGTTGGGTCACATAACGGCCGTTTTCGACGCGAAAGTTTAGTGTTTTTCCTAAACCTTTGCGCGGTCACTGTGAACGAACGGCTGGTCGCAAAAAAATCCAATTGGTCTTAAAAGATTCGTAATTTTTCAGGTCATTCAAAAGTGAACTAAAAATTACACGTTTCAGTTAAATATTTTGAGATATGACATTGTCGAAATTTTAAATTTCATTTTGAACCCCTTCCACTTGACCTAGGGTTATGAAAAGTTTCGAGGACCATTGTGGGGCTGGTCCAAACCCAGAAACCGAATTTCGTAATTTTAGCTCAACGCTAACTGGGCAAAGTGGCGCGGACGGCGTACGGCGGACGGCGTACGGCGGACGGACGGATTTTTTTTTATTCGATTTTCTGAATCTACGTATCTTGAAACGTAAACCAACAAATTTTGAGGGGGGGTTAAAAAAATGTTTTCTTTGGGCGATTCCAATGGTTCATTATCGAAGATAATAAACCAAAAAACTCTGCAAATTCTTGACACAACGGTTCATTATCTTCTTTGTACAGATCACCCTTCTGTCTAGATCACTAGGTCTAAATGTCTAGATCCTAAATGTTAGATTAATTATTATTATCAATTAGGTATCACTAATTATTAACAATTTTATCAAGTACCTAGTGAAAATTATTACAATTTATTGTTAGGTATTAATAATTTGTATTTATTATTAATAATTATTATTATTAATTATGATTAATTAATACGATATAATTCTGGGGTTTTTAATACTACGTCGGTAATAATTTTTCTATAAAAGAAGTACCTACCAACAAACATTCGAAATTACTTCATTCCGCAGCACGAAACGCTCAGATCAATAAACTCGACATCACTTAAGCCATATGATGTTCCAAAGAGCTTGTTAGTATGAAAATGGACCTGTATTTCAAAAGTTTGATTCATGATCGTGTTGTGAGGCACAATCTTTGAGCCGTCATTGTGAACGAACGGCTGG
Organism: Stenodema calcarata; assembly: GCA_963920205.1. Classification (NCBI taxonomy): domain Eukaryota; kingdom Metazoa; phylum Arthropoda; class Insecta; order Hemiptera; family Miridae; genus Stenodema; species Stenodema calcarata. Next base: position 3,542 of record CAWUBA010000166.1, on the reverse strand, counting down.
TCGTACAGAGCTGCGGATGGTCTTTAAAAATTCTACGGAACAAACTCTATCTAAATATGAAATAAAAAACATACCGTTCCATATGAATTTTTCGAGATATGGAATTTTCAAAATTTCAAAATTCGTTTTGAACCCCTTCCCCTTGATCTAGGGTTATGAAAAGTTTCGAGGACCATTGTGGGGCTGGTCCAAACCCAGAAACCAAATTTCGTAATTTTAGCTCAACGTTAACTGGGCAAAGTGGCGCGGACGGCGTACGGCGGACGGACGGATTTTTTTTTATTCGATTTTCTGAATCTACGTATCTTGAAACGTAGACCAACAAATTTTGAGGGGGGGTTAAAAAAATTTTTTCTTTGGGCGATTCCAATGGTTCATTATCGAAGATAATAAACCAAAAACTCTGCAAATTCTTGACACAACGGTTTATTATCTTCCTTGTGCAGATCACCCTTCTGTCTATACCAGACTGTATTGCAAATCGGCACCATACCATATTCTCACCGTACTCATACCATACCATACGAATTTCTTTCCTATCATACCATACTGTACTATACCAAATCATACATACAATAATATACCATACCATACTCATACCATGTCATACAAACCGAGTGAATATTGAAATGTCGTCCATTTCTGACCTACTTATATTTAAAATTTCAAGTATCTAGCTCATCATCAAAATTCAATTTGTCTAAACAAATAGGTATTATTTAAACAATTTTACAGACAAGAAAACGAGTGAATATTGCATTGTGATCCAGTTCTGAACTATTTTTAAAATTTCAAGTCAACAGCTCATCATCAAAATTAAATTTGTATTATTACAAAAAGGTATTATTTAAACACTTTTACAGATGAGAAACCGAGTGAATATTGCAATGTGGTCTATCCCCGACTCACGGTTAAAATTTCTAGACTGTAGTTTACCGGGAAGATGAAAAACGTAGTTTTATTCTGGGCGTCTGGAGGTTGGGTCACATAACGGCCGTTTTCGACGCGAAAGTTTAGTGTTTTTCCTGAACCTTTGCGCGCTCACTGTAAACGAACGGCTGGTCGCACAAAAATCCAATTGGTCTTAAAAGATTCGTAATATTTCAGGTCATTCAAAAGTGAACTAAAAATTACACGGTTCAGTTGAATATTTTGAGATATGACATCGTCGAAATTTTAAATTTCGTTTTGAACCCCTTCCCCTTGACCTAGGGTTATGAAAAGTTTCGAGGATCATTGTGGGGCTGGTCCTAACCCAGAAACCAAATTTCGTAATTTTAGCTCAACGCTAACTGGGCAAAGTGCCACGGACGGCGGACGGGGGACGGCGGACGGCGTACGGCGGACGGACGAATTTTTTTTTATTCGATTTTCTGAATCTACGTATCTTGAAACGTAAACCAACAAATTTTGAGGGGGGGTTAAAAAAATTTTTTTCTTTGGGCGATTCCAATGGTTCATTATCGAAGAACCAAAAGACTAGCTTGGTTTTTTAATACAACCTGCTTCACACTAGTCAATCCCATCAACACAATATAATAATATATATATCTAAATATTATATATTATATAATATATATTATTAATATTATATAATATATATTATATAATAATATTATATTATATTATGCTTACGGTCTCAAATTTCCTAGGAAACACAATCACGACAATTCCCATTCGCGACCAGCCCATAAACTTTTCCACCAACCAAATCATCCTCACGGTAGTACCACATCCCGGACGCAGTCAAAATCACCTCCTTGTTCAAAAATAAAATCCTAATGAACGTGAAACTGAATGACACGACATTCGAAGAGGATTTGGTCAAGTTCATCAAAGAGTTTATCCACCCCAAAGTAAAATACGGGATTTACTTTGAAACGAACATTTGTCAAGGTTATCACTGTTTGTTGTACCAAAGGCATAAACGAAGAATATAATAATCAGGTTGGATTGCGAAAATAATATATAGATATCAAATAAGGAGCTCCTTCCAATATACAAGTAAAGATACTTAAATTTGGACCAATTCTCTTCTGTAGGCTGATGATAGGTAGGTACTATTAACCTTCAGTCCGGAGGGACGATTTGAGCTCTCAGGAGGAGGGAGCGGTCAAATCGACTTCTGTCACCAAGAGGAGGGAGCGGTCATTCAGACCGCTGGTGATTCTTCACTTGGAGGTCATTATATAGGGGTAAAAATATGAAAATAAACTGTTAGAAACGTCAAAACGAAATAGTGTTGTACTTAGAATATATCACAACAAATTTTATTGGCTTTCCACACGGGAATATTCATTTTTCAGCCATTCAACTTGCGTCAGAATGTTTCTCTTGTTTGGCAGGCTTTCATTTCTTTTTTATCACAATAAGATTTATCTAGGTAGGTTGCACTTTTCCAAGCCACAAACAATACGTATATAAGTTTAAACAAAAAAACTGCTAAAATAAAATATCAAAAAACTTCGAAATTTTGTGGAACAAATTGATTCAAAGTTGCAAGGTATGTATCAATCTACAATAATTACCTAGATTAATTATTAATTCAAAGGAAAATAAGAAATTAAAGGAAAGGTAATCAATCTAGGTAATTTACATCCACTAAAAAATAAAGGATGGTAAGTAAATTTTGTCGAAATATATCAGTTGACTTCCGGGAATAGTAACTCAACAATAACTTTCAGAATTATCAGGAAATACTAGGCATTTTTACTTGTTGTCGACGCCACCCTTAGTTGCATTATAAAAAAGTATTAAGTATCTCCGGTTTCCCAGTTGTACTGTCAATTTCATTGGATTAGTGCACCGAAGATAGCATAATAACAGCCTTATTTGGGATCATCAGGGTTAATATTTTTCCGTGCCATGTCGAAAACTTACGGCTGCAGGAGGGAGCGGTCTAAAAGACACTAGCCTGGGGAAGGAGGGAGCGGTCTGAATGACCGCGAAAACACGTCAGGTGAAAAGAGTTTGGGAAATTAGGGCGGGAAAAGAGTTGAGAAAGATGTCAATGACACACACATAACGTAGCTCATCCTGAACGCGGAGGATACTGAAGATCTTAAGGGGATAACATACAGTTATCACCATCCCCCATCATACTAAAGTTAGAGTCGCGGTCTAATCGACGTCCCTCCGGACTGAAAGTTAATTAAAGAAAAGAGTTTATGACCGCATGGTAGGTGAACGGGGAGCAGGTACAATGCATTAGAAACGTCTTGTGGGACATAATATGTTTCTAGTTTTGCCATCTGCGAATATTATTCGCAGATGGCAAAACTAGAAAGAAATTTGCCGAGAGAACATCGTTGTAATTCACCGTGTTGTGCTCGCCGGAGGGCAATAGATCTTGATGGTGAAACTCCAAAGTCGCTTGGAAAAAGAGGCCATGGGACGGGAGGTAAACATTTTTACGGAGGTTGAAAAATTAAAGGGGGTTGACCCAAAAGAGAGGGCCCAATAAACCGGAGGAAAGCCCCTTGCGGTAATATGTTCACCTGGGCAAAGGCTATACAGAGTTAAGGTATACGGCGGGGCTGTTG
>CAWUBA010000165.1:0-41713 GCA_963920205.1 Stenodema calcarata | reverse complement strand
AAGTGCGTGGAACTTGCTGGGGACTATGTTGAAAAATAAAGGACTAAATTTTGAACATATCCTGAAAATTTCATTAAAATATATGCATTTTTCTATTTTTAACAGCATTTGTCCCCTTTTTTTCCGGACGTCCCTCGTATATGTGTGATTGGGGTTTATCAGGGGTTTTCTTTCTTTCTAATAATACATTGAAATTCCTCTAAAGATACTTGGATCTACTTCGAAATCCTTTCCCCTCTTAAATATGGCAAACTATCAATAATAAGAGCAACTTGATCTCAAACACTAGTTCTTAACAAGCAAACCAAGACAACCGAAAAACGTTCGATATTTGATCCGCAAATGTGAGGTTTTGTCACTTACGAGGTATCACATCTATGCCCTCCATAATATATTATATTATTTAACGTTATATCTGTTCTAAATAATAAACTATTCTATTCCAAAAAAAAAAGCGTGGTTTTATAATTAGCACAAACAGAGCTACGCCAAATCTTTCGTGAAGCTTCAGCGGACTCACGATTCATATTTGAAATTGATTAGCCAAGTATCCTATAGGAAAACCAACCTGAGTCAGTAGTTCGCCAGTTTCTTCGTTCACTTCCACCACGTGAACTTGATTATTCGCAATTTTCAAAGTTTGCGTTCCGACCAAGAATTTCGTCAAGTCTGTGTCAGCGGAGAGGGTTGCTAAACTTCTCGCCTAAAAAAGATATCGTTTCTCGTATATCATATACCAACATGTTCTAGGTTTCGCGATCGCATTGAGAAAGATGACAACTTGAATTTCATGGTTGCAATCAGTAACTTAGTTAAAATTACAATTCGACGCAGTAGTAGGTACAACTAGAATTAACATAATAGTAGGGTTGTCGGTGTTTCTTGAAAACTTGTGTTCGAATTTCGAGGATCATGGTTCTATACGAGTATTAGGGTGCCTACAGACTGGAGCTGCGATAACAGCAAGGAAGATGAGTGTCTGGAGTCTTTCCACATTTTCAGATATATGGCCTCAATCTCCCTCGCCAAACTGACATTATATTAATTTACTCACCTCAAAACTCTCACTTCCTATGTCAACATTACCCTACTTTCATCCCCCAACTTATATAACAAAATCATGCATAATATAGACAAAGCCAGCTGGTTCTTCAACTCACTCCGCCAAAAACACTTGGTTAAATTATCTAAATTGTACTGCCAGATGCTACACAATAATTTCCCACTTCAAATTATTCCCCAGGTTTCCCCTCCACCACTTATACTCGTAACAGACAAACCAGATCTCAAAACATTATTCAACCTCTCCCACCACCTCCAGGTCCCCTTAATTGCCAAAACGACAGCCTCCACCCTGCAACAATCAGCCTACACAAAAACAAAAAGCTTCAATAGAATCATCTGTAGTCAACATCTCTAGCACCCCCCTTTCCCGGTCACAAATCATGCTACTATCTAAGGGTCTCAGTTTTTCCCCAACCCCCAGGTTGGACCACTTCAAGTTCAATCAGGCGGTTCTAACTTTCTGTCGAAACCTGAAATGGGGAGCCTTCTAGCACCAGAATGATAACAACCCCCAACCTTCCAACGCTACAGAATTCCACTCTGCCTTGGTATCATTTCGCCCCAAGCAGGTACAGCAGGAACCCCCTGCTTTGCTACCCAACCATCCAGTAGACATTTTCTGCAATAATCCCATCAAAGAAACTACAAAACAAGATTTTCTCAATACCTTCAAATCTCCTGCTAATTTAACATACCAAGAAAAACTAGTCATCAAATCCCTTCAACAAAACCAAAATATCAAAATTCTTCCTGCAGATAAAGGTTCCACCACAGCATATATGGATTCCCAAACGTATAATAATGAAGCTTTTCGACAACTTAATGACCCTTAACTTTACACTCCTCTCTCCTCCAATCCCAATCATTCTATTCAAAAGTCAAAACACCAATTTCTAAAGCCGGCGCTACACGACGCGTCGAATGTTGGGCCAAACGTTTGACCGTACTCGACGAGTGACGACTCGACGAGTGATTCGAGCTAAAGCCCCAGCTACACGGTGTGGCAAACGTTTGATCCAGTACGATCCAGGTCGAGCCGTTTGAAGGTCGAGCCGTCGGGAGTTGTTTCAACATGGAAACGGATGATGAAGATGTTGCAGCGATTGCTGGGGATGCCCTTAATGGTTTATATAGCTCAACCGCTTTTATCTATAATCCCGCTATTCTCGGCATAACTAGAACTCAAACTGAGTTGAACTGAAAAAGAATGACAAAAATTGATAGGTTGCATATTTTTTTTTTTATTATCTAAGTACCTAGGTACTGATTTTTAGGTTTGTTTGTTTTAAATTATGGAAAAACGAATGAAGTGGAGACCCATGACACAGTTGTAGGCATGACAATAAAGACAAAGAAATTACTAAAGACAAATAAATATAATGAAATTCAATACAATTCAACAATAATTGTTGAATTGTATTGAATTTCATTATATTCATTGATTCCTTTTGCCACCAAGTATTCATCGACAAATTACCTGTGTCGATGAATACTTGGTGGCAAAAGGAATCAAACTGAACGCGCTACAAACTGAACGCCGAGTCGTGTGACGGAGCCTCCTGCCTTCGAAGAAACGAGCTTCCAAGAAACGAAGGTTCTCGACAACGTTGGACCCTTCTTTTTCCTTTGACTTGGGCGCAAAGACCGCTCTCTGACCGATCGCCCTCCAACGCCAACGTTGGACGCTGGCCATTGGAAGCTGGACGTTGGAAGGTCGGCTACACGATGCTACCAGTCACCAAGCGTCCAACATTGGAAGGTGTTGGTAGCATCGTGTGACGCCGGCTTAAAACAGATTGCAATAGCAGAACAGCTTGCCCTTCAGGACATAGATATCCTCAGTCCCAGCAATTGGTCCACCTCATCATTCCCCCTCCACCCAAAAATACACAAATTTGATGATCCCACAGCTGTTGACCCCAGTATGATCCAGGTCGACCAATCATTAACTCAATAAATTGTCCCACTGAACGAATTTCGGGGTTTGTGGACTATTTCCTACAACCAATTGTTTCTTCCCTTCCCTCTTTTATAAAAGATAGCTTCCATTTTATTGACCCACTCAGAAATTTCCGCGAGTTTTCTGATCATATAATATATAATTATATAATATAGAAATTAGAAGGAGAGATACACTTAATATATTATATTAAGTGTATCTCTTCTTCTAGTTTCTCCTCCTGTTAAAATTTTTATCCATTATACATATGTATAATATACTATAATATGTGTGTGTGGTTTAGGTTGACCGTCAGTAAGAATGATGTTGACGACATCCCTCAACATCATACTATAATATAGTATATTATATTTATACGATGGAATGGTGATACTAAAGACACTCGCGTGAAATATGAATTTGAATGATTGTACAGGAGGATGAAAGTAATAGAAAACACTCACAGAAATTCAGGAAAACGTGATTTGAAGTTTTTCTGAATTTCTGTAAGTGTTTTCTATAACTTTCATCCTCCTGTACAATCATTCAAATTCATATGTATATATTTGTTTATGTGTCATTTCAGAACTCTCGATAGAATTGAGATAATAAGTTCAAATTTGCACAAAAAATCTGTTAGGCTAAGTTTGTAGATGGGTTTTGAGGTGAAAAAACTCTGCAAATGCTTGACTCGACGGTTTATTATCTTCTTTGTGCAGATCACCCTTCTGTCTAGATTACTGAATGATAGATTAATTATTATTATGAATATAATTAATAATTATTATCAAGTAGTGTGCATTATTATTAATTATTGTTGGTTATTAAACATCTTCCATTCATCTCATTACAGGAGAGAATGTAAGAGAAATTGCTTTTGGAAATTTGAGTTAAGTAAGAAAAACGCTTGCATACGAGTCTACAACACATTGAAACATTTTCATGCTAGGACGATCACGGCCGAAACTGGCTTCAGGACCCACTCAGGTGATTTGCGTATCATAATTCGAATTTAGAGTTCCCTCAAGAGTTTGTATACCGAGTATCAGCTTTCTAGGATGATCAGGGCCGAAACTGGGAAGTAATATCAAACTGTAAAGTACCTACCTAATTCCAATAACGAACAACTTCACTTCTGATGGTCATAATCATCATTGTGGCGACTTGGGACAAATTTCGTGAGCAAATTTCGTGACGATTTTTTTTTTCTATGTGCCATATGAAAGACATGAAAATGTCAAAATTAACCTCGATTTTTCTGATCAGAGTTACAATCTTACGCTAGAATTGCAACATTTCACGTCACATCCTTTCCATAACATTCGACACTCGAACAGTAACTAGGTACCTATTGTAACTAGGAACTGTTCCTCGCCGTCATGTGCGACAGATTTTTCGTACGACTCGTACTGAGGAGATACGTTTTCAGTGAACAAATCATCTAAAGTACTAATAATTATAATAAATTTCGTGAGCTACTCTTTTACGGATGTATTTTCTTACCGGGAATTCCAAGCCATAAATTAGCGCTGTTTCCTCTTCAGAACCCATGTTGATTATGAAGTTTCTGTCCGTTCGTGGATCAGTTATGTTGTGGTCATCATCTGGTTTCGTTCAACTCTCGAATGATTCACAATGAAAACTGTATTAATCAACAGCTGACCTGTATTTTACAGATTTGACTGAAAACATGTCCTTCTGTCCTTCTAATCCAAACTTATCGTTATCTGATGCGAGTCCTTCCTCTTCTTGTTCGTTGTTTCTCTGATAAGGCGCGGTTGTCAGATGTAGAGTGCCAATGGACGTATGGAGGAAGAGGTTGAATATTATTGGTTTGATAATAAACCGTTGTGGACTAATTTGCAGCGTTTCCGATGTATTGTATTTTATTATTTTCAATAACAATAGACCATCATCAATAATAGAGAACCAATTCAATTATATATTTAATTATAGCAGGTATATTTTTAATACTGCTGTTGGACGAAGGCTGAGCAAAATAATTCATTATGTTTCGAATCTCATGGAACCCTGAAGGTAATTAGGAAACCTAATTCAACGTTTGGACCTATAGTTTGTTTAAATTTGTTGAACCTATATAAAACCTTTTCCCTCGTTTTAGGAGTTGAACAGTTCAACTCCTCAAAGCATAGTCACTACTATGCCTCGTGATGCATAGTAGAATACAATTAGGTATATTATAAAGTGTGGATATAATATATTTAAAAACTTCAATATATTATATTGAAGTTTTTAAATATTCTGACGATGATATTGCCAGTGGTGGATTCAGGGGGCAGGGGGATCACGAACCCCCCCACCGCATCCAAAAATCGGCCTGATTATATAATTTGAAAAACATTTCTTTGAAAAATGAAGTTTTTATGAAGTGTTAAAATTAGGTTAAAAGTTAAAAAGTGACCCCCCCCCCTCCCCCTCTTTCTCGAACGAAATTACTCGTTACGTTACTGAAGTACAAGCAGGAGTTAAGTAGAAATTCAGTCGTTGTCTGTGATTCCCTGTACGCTCTATATGCAGTAAAAACTCGGCGCTTCGCGCCTCGCCAGGGGGGCAAGCCCCCCTGGACCCCCCGGATGCTTACCGTTTGGAGCCTGCGGCTAAAAATCGAGAAACATGGAACATGCTTTAGCTATGTCTTCTTTCTCTGTTTGTTTTTTTATTCGAAAAATGTGATCAAATACGAGTTGTCATGACGGCAATGGATACGATGTATGTTTTCTAATTAGGGATGGGATATCGAGGGCTCGATATCGATATCTGTATCGATATTGACATCGGAAGAGTGGTATCGATACCAGGTAGATATCGGCTTCATAATATCGATATCAACCGATATATATCGATATCGTTTAAAAAAACTCCTACTTCGTTTTTTTTTAATTTCACCTACTTATTTTAATTTTATTTCCTTTTCTCCGAACATTTTTGCACTTGCAGTTCCTACCTAAGATACCAACTGGTCAATAATTTACCGTGGACAAAGTAGGTGATTCCATGGTAGAATAAATACGAAGTACTTGGAAATACGAAGTGGTTCAAAGTAGTGACATCTAGTGTTGATACCTACCTACAGCCTGTTGGTTCAAAATTCCTTTCTAAAAAAAAAAAAAATTCTTCTGATTATTTTTCAGTCAGATCTTTATTTTTATTTATTTATTCATTTATTTTTTGTTCCCGCCTTGATAGGAAAGATAAATTATACACATGAATAATATTCATATTATGTAATACGGAATTTTTATTTCAATATGTTTCTAAACGAAAATTGGACAGAATACAAGAACGGCAAAATCATAAAAGAATTACAGGTAAATTTCGGGATTCAAAAAAAGAAGCGCTCATCGAGGCTCTCCAGGAAAAGTAACTTGGAGAGAGTTTCCCCCTTCAGCCTGTTCCGGTCCGAGGTGAGAATATTCCCCGCCCTTGAAAATAGCCTCTCTGATGGTACTGAGGTTGAGGTTGACTTCATGGTCAATTTAAGTTTCAATTTCAACAGGGGCTCAACACAACACAAAAACGCGGATACTTTTTAGCCAACAACAGCACGGAAACGGAATGATGCCCACAAGAAGAACTTCGCGGTTCGCCAGTGAAAGATAACAGTGAATCACAGTTTGTGATATCGACCCGATATCGGTTGTCAGAATATCGATATATCGATATTATCGCCAGTGCTGATATCGATATCAGAATATCGGATATCGGACGCTAGATATCGATATTTCGATACTATCGGATATCGATATCCCATCCCTAATTAGCTTCCCTGGTAATGAAGCTTCGACTCTCGCACATAAGATTGTTTACTAACCATTTATAACCTCGCATTGTTGGATTAATATCTCGTAGATAAATATAAAACTGCGACATAAATGCGTGATAAATCGAGAGCTTTCCAACGAATGGAGAACGATTTTTGTCCGATGAAAACTAAAGAAGTTTCATTTCCCTAGAAACGACTCGGTTGTACGTGAAAATCATTAAAAAATTTCGTCACCCATTTTTCGTGACACATTCCGCGTGACATTTTTCGGCTAGTTAGTCCAAGGCTAAAGCATGTTCCATGCTAAAAAATTAAATTGCTGAAAAAATTAGGCAAGGTTAGGTTATGAACCTCATGACCCCAATCGAAATCAAAGCCCCTGGAATTTGCTTAACCATAACTTACATATTGGTTTCAATTTTCTCCAGGATTCCTCCATTGATGTTAGGGAAGGACTTCACAGGATGTTAGCAGCATGTTTCTTGGCGACCAAAGACTGTTTGCAGATGTGCATTGAAAACTTGTTGGACAATTTGAAAAAATACCCCCAGGTAAGTATTTGAGTACTAAGGTTTCCCACAAGTATTTCTCATACATGTACAAAAGCAAACGTAGAATCTACATCCGCCTACTAGTGGTTTGCACATGATGAACTAATTATCACTGCTGATGGTTTTTGGACCGGTGAAGTGGTTTTTGTATTATTTTCAGTTACTATTTCAGAGTAAGGCACCGTTTGCATTTTTATTTATTTATCATCTTTATTGTTACAACTGTATATATACAGTTACTAGAGGTATAATATATGTTGCTAATTTTAACGTATTTTGGTTCATAGATCACTACCTACTACCACTCATCACATCACTTTAGTGATATGTAACTAGGTCCAGGGGGTTGGTCCTTTTCAGTCTTCGTACATTGCCGCTGTTGTCCAGAAGGTTCAGTACTTCAACATTTCTGTGCTTGTGGGGAAGGTTTTCATGGTACGTTGCTCGATGTTCAACAACTTTGTTCACCATCTTGACTTCAAGATCATTCGTTCGAACATACCAGGGGGCAATAACTATGCTCCTGAGAATTTTGTTTTGCGTTGTTTGGATTATTTTCTAGTTGCTCCTCTTAGTGCTGCCCCATAACTAGCAGCCGTAAGCCCAAATTGGTTTGATCACTTGCTCGTACAGTAGCATTTTGTTATGTATAGGCAGTTGGGATTTTCTCCCAATGAGCCAGTACATCTTCTTGAATTTTAGGTTGATTTGTTCCTTCTTCTTCTTTACGTGCTCCTTCCAGCGGGGCTTGGCGTTCAGGGTCATTCCAAGGTACTTCCAAGGTAGTATCAGCATATGGGACGGTTCGGGAGTTTATTTTTATTGGTATTAGTCTGACTTTCCTGTTTGTGTATTGACTTTGCTCTGTTGAGTTTTATTCTCCATCTTTTGGTCCTTTGATGGATACTGTTTAAGGATTTCTGTAGTTAACTCGAGGCTTCTTCAACTGTGGGACCAACGGCCAGGATTGCTGTGTCATCTGAAAACGTGGCTGTCACAGCTTCTTTTGGTTTTGGGAGATCCCTCGTGTATAGTAGATAGAGTGCTGGCCCAAGGACCCTACCCTGAGGTACTCCTGCTTTTATGTCCCGCAATTGGCAGTATTCTTCTTCGTGTTTTACCCTGAAATGCCTTTCCGTTAGATAAGACATTAAAATCCTATAGTACTGTGCAGGGAGATATCTTTGTAGCTTTGATTGAAGCCCCTTATTCCAGACTTTGTCAAACGCCTGAGAGACATCAAGGAACACTGCTGAGCAGATTGCCTTCTCTTCGAAGCATTTCTCTATCACACTGGTGATGCGGTGTACATGATCTATCGTTGAATGCTGGTCTCTGAATCCAAATTGGTGATCAGGGATTAGATTTCTTTCCTCGATTATAGGTTTTAATCTCTTTAAGAGGAGTTTTTAAATGAGCTTGGATAGTGTTGGTAGAAGGGAGATGGGACGGTAGGACTTTTTGTCATGAGTTGGTTTGCCTGGCTTGGCTATCATTATTACCTCTGCTACTTTCCACCGTAGTGGTACGTGATGCAGTCTAAATGACGCATTGATTAGATGTAGGAGTTTTTTCAGACCTTTTTCTGGAAGTTCTTTCAAGACTTTCCCTGTTATAAGATCATAGCCCGGAGCTTCCTTTGGACTGAAGTTGAACTTAATCTCGTCTTTGAGCTCCTGGATGGTAACAGGCCAAATTCCCAATTCATCTGTCTTTTCTTCCATTGTAGCATCCTCATCCGCAGTCTGCCTTGGAAACGGGGTGAATGTTTCCTCAAGGAAGTCTGCAAAGAGATCTGCTTTTTCTATTGCACTCTTTGCCCAATATCCGTCATCTCGTTTAATAGGAGGTATCGGTATTTTAGGACGTTTAAGGCCTTTAGTGGCTCTGTACAGAGAATATTCAGCCTCTTTTCCTACAGTGAGGCTGTGCAAGTTAACAGCCAATGTTTCCTCTTCAATTTCTCGGTTTAGAGCTTTGAGCTCATTGCATAGTGCGTTCAGCTTTCTTTTGTTTTCTGTAGAGCGAACCCTTTGTCAGATTTTCCTAGCTTTTCTTTTGGCCTTTACCAGTTCCCTCACTTCGAGCGGGTAGTTGGAATGGTAGAGAGGTTTCTTTCGGTTAATTGGGGTGCAGGACAAGCACGCCTCTTGGATGTTTTCAGTCAAACTTGCCACCTTTCTTTCCAATTGATCAGATGTTCTGATGGGCACATGTAGATTGATGCTTTGGGTCATTTTTTCTCGGAATAACTCCCAGTTGATGTGGTTCTTAGTAAGTTTTGGGGTCTCTTCTCTGAGGATTACCGAGTCACTTTGCGTCATGATCACAGGAGAATACAGTTTGAAATGAATGTTTCTGAGTTTCCCCTGTAACCCGGGGAGGTTAGGCAATTACGCCCGACCCAATGGGATAGCCTGGTCTGCTTTCACAGACCTACCTATCCCCAGAGCCGTCGAACCAAAAACACGAGTAGCAAGGGAAAATCAGCAAACCATAACAAGTTCAAGGAGTCTAATACGTTTTTATCAACCGATTCGCGTTATTACATGACCAACACAAGGGGAGATGCCCATTAGGGTTACCAACATTGAGTAATGGACCTGGGTTTGGTTTATTATCTTCGATAATGAACCATTGGAATCGCCCAAAGAAAAAATTTTTTTCTTACAGTAGTATCCTAACTGATGTATTCATTGATGCAGGATAAAAAATCAACTTGGGCGTGCGTGAAAGAAATAGGCAGTAAGCACGCTGACCTAACACTTCCTCTAGTTCCTCAACTTTTGAGTATTCATCCTTTTTTCGACACTCCTGAGCCTGATGTTGAAGATCCACATTGTATCCTTTACTTTTCTGTGTCACTTTACTTAATGAATAAGATTTGCAATACGTACTAACTACTTTACCTGTGTTTTACTTCTGCTAACCTTAGCGTTTCTGCAAGACGAAGAAAGTCCCTTCATGAAATCTTCTCCAAGCAGAAGACCAGAAGCTGATCTGGTGTTTCAGATAGATAAAACAATATAAGATATTGGGAGGCTTACTATAAGTGAAGCATCTTGACCTAATTAGATCTACTGTGCCCTCCCTGTGATTAGAGCTCGTCCAACGTTCTGAGGCTAATATGATTCCTCATCTAGTTTTTCGGTCCAGGTACAGAAACCGGGACCTAGACAGTCCCTCACAGTGGCATAGGACGTGCTCTGCCGGCTCCTCCTCTTTGAGGCAGAACCGGCACTCACTGTCCTCGTCCATACCGATCCTGCAGAGAGCCTGTAGTGGCTGAGATTCAGTAGGTCTGCCGAAGCTGCATTCGAGGGTTCCCTTATGAATTTTTTCGCATGCCTCTTCCCCGTGGATCTATTCCAAGAGGCTTGCGTTTCTAATAGAAGCCACCCTTTTATCTTGATTTTCCTTAGGCTTTTGGACAGCCCACAGGTCCAATGATCACGATCTGTGGCCATTGTATCCGCCTCTTCATTCCCCTTCAGACCTGAATGCCCCGGAGCCCATACCAAGGTGACATTATCCCTGCCTGACATGTTGTCCAGGGCATTCTTGCAGTCCATCATCACATTCCGTGATGTTATTACCAGAGAGGCTAGTGCCTTTAATGCGGCTTGGTGGTATTTTAGATTGTTGATGGGTTCATTGGTATTAGTACGTTCCAAGGAGATAAGTCCGCTTTGGTAGGACCGCCTCAACGTTTGATAAGGCCGTCTTATCAAACTCACCCGGTCCATCAGTCTTAAAGATAGGGCGTCCTTACATGTGGATAGCGGCGATTGGTTCACTGGTCGTGTTTGTCTGCGTTGACTGAGCTGTCAAGTATAAAATCCAAGGACAAGCGTTTGTTAAGATGAACGTGTAAAGGACGGAAAATCACGCCCCTTGTACTGCCAGTAAGTGCTAACCACCAATACGTTTATGAGTAGTCCAGTAAAATAAGCAAAGGACCTCGAAGTTACCTGGGGGAAGCTGGAACTCGTTCTAAAACCTTAAGATAGTCCTTGAAAAAGAGTTATCTGAGTTTGTGTTGAGCTTAACTCAGTTCAACAAGGGACTGGTCATTTCAAGAAAGCTGACACGACAGATGGAAGGCTAATATGAAGCTGAAATATGCTACTAAATAGAAATAATCACGAATATTTACTGGAAATCACAACTAAGTACAAGAAATAATGGTCAGGAGGCGAGGTGTAGGATATTCCAAAATGACTGTTTTTGGAATTAGACATATAAATAATAAAATAAAATGAATAAAATTGGTCCAATGTTGGAATTTAGGTGATCTTTGAACTTGCCGTTAAATTATCTAAAACTTTGGTTCCAAGAGTGTTTTGACTGGATCAGTTATTTTGTGTCGCTACAGGCGACAGAAAGTCGTCAAATGGTAGGTACATTTCATCCAATATGAGAAACTGTCGTTTTTCTGCCGTCGATTACCATTCTATAAATTGGTCCAATTTTAAAGTAGTGGGGGTCAATCGACGCACAATTTAATGCTCTTTAATTTGTTGGTCTAGGATGCGTCGTTTTGGAGGTATAAGCGAAATACGGTAGAAAGTCCGAAAATTTAGACATACTCTCGGCACCAAAAGTTAAGCTCAACCCCTGGAGGGGTACAAACTCAGATTACTCGTTTTTAAGACTGTCTTAAGGGTTAACAACGATTTTCAGCTTTCCCCAGGTCACTTCTGTTGAAGTTTTAGTAGTAATGTGTATTTAAAAATTGAATTGTGGCAACACTGATTCCCCTTATTAGTCGATTCACGGTTATCACTCGAGAAGTTTACTTTTGTGTTCCAAAAAGATTACTAAAAGATTATTCATTCAAAGCCAGTTTTTTCAATTTCTTTTTGCTTTTCAATAAAAGTTTTCAAAAACTATGTCGAACAATTACTTTTCCATTAGGTTATGGGAACAGGCGCTTCAATAAAACGAAATTCAAAGTAATTCGATAGGTAGTTGTTGTGATAAGAGTTGAGCCGTTCGCGATCAAGTTCGATAATTCGAGTCAGAAAATCATGGATAAAGAGACTGCTCATGAAACTTGGACTGCGTTGAAGGATTAGTTCGAGGCTACTTCACAGGATCAGCTGTTTAAGATTTGTACGGACTTTTTTGCTTTTGTTTGGACATCGGGAGACGACGTTTCGACCCATGTAGCCAAACTGCGTACTCTGTGGAACGAGCTGAATAATGGTTTGAGACAGAAAAACCAAAATACACTTCCTGACTTAATTTTGATATGTAAACTATTGCATATTTTACCCAGAAGTTTCGATACATTCAAGTCTGGATGGATGATGCTAAGACATTTGAAGAACTAAGTTTGCAGCTCACAGTTTATGAAAGAAATTCAGGACAGCAGAAATTAAATGAAAGTAGAGATCAAGAAGCTTTGTATACCAAGTCTAATAAGCAAAACGAAAATTGTAATAGAAATAAACAGAGACTCAATAGTTCACCTACACAGCCTAAACGAAATAATGAGTGTAACTATTGCCATAAACCTGGTCATTGGGTCCGTCAATGCAGAAAATGGATTGCAGATGGTCGACCTGCACGTCCTGGACGAGATAGTTCCAATTATGGTGCTCAAAGTAATGTAGCACATAGTAATATAGCTCTCGTTTCAATTCACAATGAAGTCCTTGCTGCTGAGAAAAATTCAGATGACTGGTGTGTAGATAATGGTGCCACCAGGCATGTCACAAGTTGATTGGTTTACGTCATTTACTAAGTTTCAGAGTCCATGTAGCATCAAAGCAGCTGGAGATGAGTGTCTGGATGCCATAGGAAGTGGTGTTATCTAAGTCATTTCGGAGATCAACGGTAGAAGACAAAGTTTACTGCTAAAAGATGTTTGGTTGGTGCCCAAAATTGCAAAGAATTCATTTTCCCCTCTGGTTGCACACGATAAGAATCCAGAAAGCACGTTTGAGTCAAATGTCACCTCTTGTAAATTCTCTGTTAACAGAGTTCCAGTGTTGACAGGTGTTCGAGAGCAGGGTGGATCACTGTTTAAAGCAAATATTAAGGCGGTAAATCCGAGAATCAGCTCTTCCATCAACATTGCAGAATCCAGAGATTTATTGCAGTTGTACCACGAGAGATGGGGTCATCAAGATAAGCGCCACATCAAAGAGAAGATTGAACGAGAGTTGGACACCTAGGTAAAACTTGAACAAACAATATGTGAACCATGCATTTATGGTAAAGCACACAGACTACCATTTGGCACAAGAAGAAAAGCTACAAAGCCAGGTGAACTCATTTCAACCGATGTTTGTGGACCTTTCTATGAATCGTTTCAGAAGAAACGATATTTGGTTGTATTTAAAGATAGTTATTCCAAATTTTGATACAGTTTTGTCATCAAACAGAAATCAGAGGTTAAAATTGTCCTGAAAGAAATGTTAGTTCACGCAGAGAAGCAAGGCCACAACGTCAAAGAGCTCTTAAGCAATAATGGTGGCGAGTTTGATAATGCTGAAGTTCGTGATCTACTAAAGAAAAAGGGCGTCACTCAGAGGTTAACTGCCCCATACACTCCACAACAGAACGGTGCTAGTGAACGGGAAAATAGAACTATAGTTGAAATGGCCAGAACATTTATGCATTCCAATCCTGAAGTACAGTTTCCTCAGGCAATTTGGGCTGAGCTTGTTACTGCAGCAGTTTATACTCTGAACAGAACAGGAAAATCGTCAGAGGGCAATATCAGTCCCTATGAGCTTTGGTTTGGCAAGAAACCCAGAATCAGCCATCTTCGAATTATTGCTTCAACCTGCTATTTGCATATTCCAATTCAGAAGCGGCACAAGATGGATAAGAAAGCAGAAAAAGGTTTTCTTGTTGGCTATGACGGCGATGAGCGTTATCGCATTTATGTTCCTAAAGAGAGGCAAGTATTTTTATCCAGAGATGTTATTTTTCACGAAGTACTTCGGAACTGTGATACATTAAAGATACCTTTTGAGAGTTTGCCGTCTACAGTAGAAGAACAAGAATCTTTTAATGATCCAGAAACTATCAAGCTTCGAATTGGTAAATCCGAAAGTGAACCAGAGAATACATCAAACTCTGAGAAAGCGGAATCTGAGTCTGATGAAGATACCCATGAAAACTCAGAAAATAATACTCGACAATTGCGCCGCAGAGACCATATCAAACCTCCTACCAACTACGACGATTTTGTAATGGTGATGACGACTAATGAGGAGCCTCAGTCCTACAAAGCGGCACTTCAGAGATCCGACTGCGAGGGATGGAAGAAGGCCATGGACAGTGAAATGGACTCATTGGTCGAGAACAACACATTTGAACTATCAGAATTGCCAAGAGGTTCAAAAGCCATTCCATGTAAATGGGTTTTTCGATTAAAACTTAATCCTGATGGTTCGGTTTTGAAATATAAGGCCCGATTAGTTGCTAAAGGCTATGGACAGAGGAAGGGCATCGATTTTACCAAAAACTTCAGTCCGGTTGCAAGATTGCAGACTATTCGATTAATGTTGGCCATTGCACCTGCAGAGAAGATGAACCTTGTTCAATTCGACGTTTCCGCAGCGTTCCTGTATGGTGAGCTGGAAGAAACCATCTATATGACTCAGCCTGATGGATATAATGACAACACCAGTAGAGTTTGGAAACTGACGAAGAGCCTTTATGGCCTGAAACAGTCGCCAAGATGCTGGAACAAGCGTATTGGCAAGTTTCTAGAAGATTTGGATTTCAAAGTTAGTCTTGAAGAACCTTGCCTTTTTGTTCGAGAGAGGAACAACAATAAAATCATATTAGCCTTGTATGTTGATGATGGCATTGTTGCAGCTACAAGTGAGAAAGAACTTGGAAGAGTTTATCAACCAGCTGAGAACAGAGTTCAAGATCACTTCAAAGGATGCTGACTATTTTTTGGGCCTTGGCGATTAAGAAATTGACAAACGGTGACATAAAGATCTGTCAAACAGCCTATGCTCAGAAAATTTTAGAAATATTAAACTTTGCAGAGTGCAACCCAGTTTCATCTCCCATGGCTCCAGGTCAAGATTTAGGGAAAGTAGTTGGAAAAGAGCATAATTTTCCATACAGACAAGCAGTTGGCTCACTGATGTATCTCATGCTTGGAAGTAGACCTGACTTAGCCTATGCTGTCAGTTTTCTATCTAGAACACTGGAGAATCCTACAGCCGAAGATGTTGCAAAACTAAAGAGAGTTTTCCGTTACATTGCTGGAACTTTGGATCTTGGCATTGTTTATTGCAAAACTGCAGAGATTGGGATCCTTGATAGCTACAGTGATGCAGATTTTGGAGGATGTACAAAAACAGGACGTTCAACATCCGGAATTTTAGTTAAATATGCGGATGGAGCCATTTCATGGTCAAGCCAGCGACAGTCAACAGTAGCAGAATCTACAGCAGAAGCCGAGATTGTTGCTGCCAGCGAAGCTGCAAAGGAAGCTTAGCAGGCTGCTTAATGAACTTTCTACGCTGAAGAAGATTCCTGTCATCAGAATTGATAATGAAGCCGCAGTTCGATTGGCAGAGAACCCTGAAAACCATCGACGCACAAAACACATTCAGAGGAAGCATTTCTTCATCAGAGAGCTGATCAGCAATGGAAATTGGAAGTCAACAGAGTTCCTGCAGAAGATCAGTTGGCAGATGGACTGACGAAACCCTTGGCTGCTCCACGCATTCGTGTTCTATGTGACAAAATGGGGATCGAGTGAAGATTTTCTTGGTTTCATCCAATTTTAAAATAAGGGAAAGTGTTGAAGTTTTAGTAGTAATGTGTATTTAAAAATTGAATTGTGGCAACACTGATTCCCCTTATTAGTCGATTCACGTTATCACTCGAGAAGTTTACTTTTGTGTTCCAAAAAGATTACTATTATTATTCATTCAAAGCCAGTTTTTTCAATTTCTTTTTGCTTTTCAATAAAAGTTTTCAACAACTATGTCGAACAATTGCTTTTCCATTAACTTCGACGTAAACCCCTTCCCCCCACCGGAGGTCTAATTTTATTGGACCATTGCGTGAGATGTTTTGTCCGGATTTGCCCACAGGTATCAGCGAATTTTTTTTCTATTGAATCATTTCTATCAAATTTGAAAAAAAAAACCTCTTCTTCTTGTATACAAAAGACGTCTCGAATGTGGGGTCTTGAGTTTTTTAAAAACTTTTATTTACGAAACCTTATTATAATATACAGAGTTATTGGGTTATTGGGATGGGGTGATATTTATAAGGTCTGCCCTGGACGTTGGTCGGCAGATTAAGTGCTGAGCTTGCATTCCCACGGCTCCTCTGAGGCGTAGATCTTCTTGGAAGCCTGATGCTAGGTTGGCGGTTCCGAGGGTGTCTCATAAGATGATTTAAACACTTTTCATAGTTATCGATACAACAGTACGTTAATGAACATGACGTTCGTATCCATTCTTTCAGTTTAAACTCCTTATCCAATATAACAGATATAACACTTCTGATTCTTGTTTTCAACGCCGCACAACATAGCCCGACTATGTTGCAGCTCTTCGAAGAACACACTATCAAACATTACAGCTACTTGCGAGTCACTCTCCCATCGCTGGTTCCTCACCTGAAGGTAAAAACCATCCTTTCAATTTCTTACACCCAGTATTTGAGTCAATATGGGTTCGTACCAATGAGGTTGTATGAAAACCTACAGCACTACACTAGTGGAGTTGTCACAGTGATTTCCATGACTGGGTAGTGAAGTGCTATGAGGCAAAATTCAAATGCTTGACTCGTTGTTCAGTTGCCAGGCTCTGTCCAGTTCCTCGAGCCGGAAACGTCGTCGGCCGGAGCTCAGCTGCTTTGGCGCCTTGTCGACTCGCTATCCGGCGGTGCCAGAGTCCAAGGAGAAGTCATCCAAAGGGCGCTCCCTCAATTGGCCCGCTTGGCCGAAATTGACTCCCAAATCGCCGGACCGGCTCAATTCATCACGCTGTTCATCTCTTGCCAAGTCACTTTCAGCAAGATCCTCAACGACAACTTGTGGTGCTGTAACGCTCCCAACACTGTGCAAGGCAACGCTGTGAAGAAACACATCACTGAACTCCTCACTCAGTGTTTGAAGTAAAAGGATTTACCTATCAACTATGAGTGAAAATACGACGCTTAAAATATAGCAAAATCCCGTCATGCAGCATGAATATTAGAGCGAATTTTCGAAGAAATAATTGGTTTTATGTAAAACGTCTCCATTAAAGAACATGATGTCTATGAAGAACATCTCCCCCACTACACCAAAACCCCCCTCGTCATTTGGGAATTTCTACTCTAAACACGACGGTCAGAATTGCGATGTCTCATTCCGTTATCAGATTAGCGCAGAGTTAACATGAAGATCATATCAAGTAACAACCACGCTTCTTCATCTTCAAAGTACTCCAGTTTGAGGACGGAATGAGATATCGCAATTCTGATTTCACCATCGTGTTCGGCATAAAAAAAAACCCTTTGAAATGAGGTGTCACTCGTCGGAATGTTCCATTTTAGGAATTTATGAAGAATTTTCCCCCTCTAAAACTCCCCAATACCCCCCTTAGAATGGCCCGATTATGCCCATCTACGAACTTAGAATCACGATTTTACGATGTAAAATGTATTATCCTTTATTTTCAACCAAGTCAGCCCACTGAGGAATCAATCCCATCCTTAATTTAATTAAGGATGGGATTCATTCCTCAATGGGCTCACTTAGTTGAAAAAAAAGCATCAAACATCAAAGGTAAAAATGCATAGAACCAGAGAATACTCATATATTTCGTAGAACCTTAATACGATCGTATATCAATTTAATTCCCGGAGAATTGTAACTTCAGCAATAGCTCACCATTATCATAAATGGACCTACCCGCCCTGGGTATGTACCCATTTTTTTCAGTATGTAAATAACTTTATTGTTCTGTTGGGAACATTTCAGTTGTGATAATTGGGGGGAATATAGTAGAGGAGTCCTCTAATTGGCGTGTGACGTGATGAGAGGGTGCAGTCCATCAACTGGCCTCTGTTGGATGTGAGTTGAGATGGTGTCGAATCAGAATACATGTGTGCTCCGAATCTTACATATTTTATTTGTGTATTTGTGTAATTGGTTTAAAGTTATTAATTACTAACCAATAGTGTTGTGATTTTATTTGTTGATATGGAATCGGAAGAGTTTCGTAAGTTTGTTGTCGATACTCCTTTTTCGTCGCAAAAAGTATGAACAATTCATACGTACCAAAGGGGCGAACGACGAGATGAACGTCGAACCGATTAACAAAGGGAAAACAACGCTAAAACGAAATATGGCACCAACAGTAACTGTAAAATCCACAGTCATGCAGCATGGCTATAAGAGCGAATTTTCGAAGAAATAACTATTTCTATGTAAAATGATAAACCTACACCTAACTCCTTGACTCCTAAACCTCAGTTTATAATATCGATATCTCATTCCGTTATCAGATTAGACGAGAACCGAACAGAACATCTCAAGAACATCAACGTTTCCTTATCTTCAAACTGCTCCAGTTTGAGAAGGAAATAAGATATCGCAAATCTGACTTCACCATCGTGTTCAGCATGAAAAAAACTTTAAAACGAGGTGTCACATGTCAGACTGTTTCAGTTAGAGAATTAATGGGTAATCCCCCCCCCCCCCAAATTCCCAAAAACCCCATCATCGTGTTCAGCCTAAAAAAAACCTTTAAATTGAGGTGTCACTTGTCAGACTGTTTCATTTTGGGAATTAATGGGTAGATGATGCTCCTCCCCCCCCCCCCCAACTCCCCAAAACCCCCCTCAGTATATAGCTTTTTCAGCGATGAACACGATGGTGAATTCAGAATTGCGATATCTCATTCCGTTATCAGATTAGAGCAGATGAACCGTGGAGAATCTCTAAGTAACAACCACGTTTTTTCACCTTCAGAGCTCCAGTTTGAGAACGGAATGAGATATCGCAATTTTGACTTCACCATCGTGTTCAGCATGAATAAACCTTTAAAATGAAGTGTCACATGTCAGACTGTTTCAAATTTGGACTTCATGGGTAATTTTCCCCCCCTTAAAACTCCCCTACACCCCCCTTAGAGTGGCCTGATTCTGCCCATCTTCGAACTTAGCCTGTCGATTGCCAAGACAGATTTTGTGTGCAAATTTGAACTTTTTATCTCAATTCTATCGAGAGTTATCGTCTGGAATGACACATACATAAATATATAAATACATAAATTGTGTTGATGGGGTTGACTAGTGTGAAGAAGCAGGTTGTATTCAAATGACCAAGCTAGTCTTTTTTCTGTGTTTATTTTTTCACGACGTTTCTTTGTAAGACATTAACACATGTAAGACATTTTCACTTCTACATGTAATCTCACATGAATAGGGCTTTGTTCCATTGCCGAAACGTCGTGAAAAAATAAACACGGAAAAAAGACTAGCTTGGTCATTTGAATACAACCTAAATACATAAATATATACATATGATTTTTTGTGTCTTTTGGCAGTGAATTCAGGATGGTCTGAAACGGATTTTGGGCGTCGATTTGACGCACTAGGTTTGACGTACATAGATCAGGCGCTCACGCGTCGTTTTGACGCACTAGGTTTGACGTACATAGATTAGTGTGAGTAGCGTCTGATCTATGTACGTCGAAATACGTCTGAGTAGCTCTAAAGCATGATTTACACGAGTAGAGTAAACGGTAGAGTAGAGTCCTCTCCACTCTACCGACCACTCTACCGCCTACTCTACTCTACCGCGTCCTCACCTTGGGTCGTTCACACGTCAGTAGAGTGCGAGTCGCCGAGAGCTGCGTAGAGGTTGTTTTTTCAACTCAATTCTGTCGTTATCTGGTCTTTGAAAGGAAAAATGGCGAACAGAAACAGGAACATCAGAAAAGTGAGGAAAAGTTTATTGAACGTGTCGGGTTTGTTGGTGAATGAGTTGGAAGAGATGTTGAGGGAGGAGGAAAGGAGAGAAAAAAGGAGTGGGTGAGGATTTCGATCGGAGAGAAACCCAAGGAGCATCAGCCACTCTGCTGAAAGAACTCTTGTTTGAAGACCCACAGGAGTACACTCTTGCAATGAGGATGCCTCCCCAGGCTTTCAAACAGCTGCTGGAACTTGTTTCGCCCTTGATCCGACGTCAGGACACTTTAATGAGGGATGCTGTTAACAGTTGAGTCCAATTTCTGGTGGTGGGGGAGATGGTAGAGTAGAGTCACTCTACCACAGTGGTAGAGTACCTACTCTACTCTACCGTTTAAGAGGCAGTAGAGTGAACTCTACTCTACTGAAAACATTTACACGAGTAGAGTGCAAGTAGGACACTCTACTCTACCACTCTACTCTACCGTTTACTCTACTCGTGTAGAAAAAATTTCATATCTCGAAAAATTCATATAGAACGGTATGTTTTTTATTTCATATTTAGATAGAGTTTGTTCCGTAGAATTTTTTAAGACCATCCGCAGCTTTGTAAGACCAGCCGTTCGTTCACAATGACGGCTCAAAGATTGTGCCTCACAACCCGATAGTGAATCAAACTGTTGAAATACAGGTCCATTTTCATACTAACAAGATCTTTGGAACATCATATGGCTTAAGTGATGTCGAGTTTGTTGTTCTGAGGTGCGTTTCGTGCTACGGAAATGAAGGTAATTTCGAATGTTTGTTAGTAGGTACTTCTTTTACAGAAAAATTATTACCGACGTAGTATTAAAAACCCCAGTATTATATCGTATTAATTAATCATAATTATTATTAATAATAAATACAAATTATTAATACCTAACAATAAATTATAGTAATTTTCACTAGGTACTTGATAAAATTGTTAATAATTAGTGATAATTGATAATAATAATTAATCTAACATTTAGGATCTGGACATTTAGACCTAGTGATCTAGACAGAAGGGTGATCTGTACAAAGAAGATAATGAACCGTTGTGTCAAGAATTTGCAGAGTTTTTTTATTGTCAGTTTTGAGTTCGCCATCATGGTGAATACATGTGTGCTCCGAATCTTACATATTTTATTCGTGTAATTGGGTTTAAAGTGATTAATCGACCATATCAATGTGATCAAAAATAAATTTGTTACTGAACGGTTGATTAAGATTGGATATTATTAATGTTGACATAAAATGTCCCAATGTGTTGCAGACTCGTATGCAAGCGTTTAGACACACGCCAAAATAAGAAGTTTTTTACGAATTTTACGTTATGTTTGAATTCGAATGGACCTTCAAGAAGAGTAATTGTCAACTCACAAACGTCGAACATAACGAAAAAAGTCGACTTCATATCGAATCGAGGTATTTTTTCTCGATGTATTTGACTTGTCAATTGCTCATCTTGAAGGTCCATTTTTTTAAAATTGTTATATAAATTATTGAGAATGATCACCTGTGTGTGTAAACAATTATTTAAACAATCACGCTCATACCGCAGCTTGTCGGCCACGCACTCCGCAGTGGTTAACGTAATATGGTTAGGTAAATTGAGAGCTATCCAACGAGTGGTGAACGATTTTTGTAAGATGATAACTGGCGATGTTAAAGTTCCGTAGCAACAAATCGGTTGTACGTGAAAATCATTAGAAATTTTTCATAACGCTTTCTTCGTCACACCGTAATGTCACACTTTTGACCGTAATGTCAAAATGTAGAGCACAGTTTTAATTTCAAGAAAAATATTGTCAAGTACTAGAGAAATACTTTGCATGATTCATTACACAATAGCTGTGGACTTTCTTGTCAATGCCTTGCTTCCTTAATAATGAGCTTCTTTGTATTCCATTATTCTCAACGAGCAAAATTATATTGAATTCGTTTCAACAGGTTGAAGTACTTGTTTGTCGGTTTGGAGGGCCCGGAACTAGCCGCTACAAAACAGTTGCAGTTAAAAGCTTTGGCTTTGCATCTCGTTTACATAATAAAAGCTACCAATCTCTCCGCGCTGGCATTGTGCGAGCAGTTTCTCTTGAAAGTCGAACGGACTCAGAGGTGAGTGTTTACATTTTTGATCCAAGCCCTTCTGAAATAGGCAAGTGATTCGCGGTTTACGATAATTATAGCTAATAAATCAAGAAATGTATCTTACTTCGTTTGATATTTTAAGGTACCTGATGGACAACCAGATCGGTCCAGATGATTTCTGTAGAGGCGTTTTTATGGCTATGAGCAGTTTGGAAGATACGAAACCTGGTGCTGTGGCACGGTATCTTCTTCCCCTCCTGAATACTGCCAACAGGATTCAACCACCTAAACCTAACGTTAATGTAAGTATAAAAAAATTGAATACCATTCAATCTCATTTAGAAAATTCAACTAAGTATTAATAACTAGACACAATATTTTCTTTTTTATGGGATAAACATCAAGTTATTGGATTGTTAAGATATCCATAGGAAAAATGTACGAATTTTGGAGAGAGGAACTGAACGGACTCCATTCTGGTCATCACTCCTTGAAGTTGTTCATTTTTTTTTACTTGTTTTGGCTTTGTTTGAGTTTGGATAAGAAATTCTATTGTGAGGTTGAGATCCTAATTGGGCAAATCCCAGGGGGAAAATAGCAAATCATCTACGCGAGGCTCTTTACTGACCTGAAGTGCAGTGGTATGAACAGCCTCAATACCAAATTTCACCTAAATGATAATACCAAATTACAGCTTCATAGAGTGAATTACATAGAAATTAGCTTTAGGAGCCACTCAGCTGAGCCGGGGCCAGGGCACCACAAGTTAAAGTCCTAAGGAGGCTACATACTGTAATGAGATCACGAATCAACAAGTGGTTTTTTATATGAGCAAACCAAAATCATCAGAACAAAAATCACAACAACAACTTTCTAACTCTCAATCACAACAAAATTAAATTTTCACCCAGATTCTGCAACGAAAAGTCATGACTGATGGATTTATGTGGTTACGAAATGTTTGGTTCCAATTCTAGTACCCACTGCTGTTGCTCTAGAACATGATGTCCATGAAGAACATCTCAAGTAACAACCACGTTTATTCATCTTCAAAGTGCTCCAGGTTGAGGGCGGACTAAGATATAGGAATTCTGACGATATCGCATTCCGTCATCGGATTGACCATGAAGAACGTATTCTTCATCTTCAAAGTACTCAAGTTTGCGACTGAAATTAGGTATCGCAATTCTCCCGATCGTATTCAGCGTGTAAAAACCTTTAAAATGAGGTGTCACTTGTCAGACTTTCATTTTTTGTTCCATTTTAGGAATGTATGAAGTATTCCTCCATACGGTGGTGGTAAGGCTTCAGGCGATCTGCTTGTACCACCCGTTTCTTCCTGTTAGGGAGCTGCACCCTTAAGACAACGTCTGAGAGTTGTTTCCAGACTACACAGGGTCCCAGCCAAGGCCTTTGTAGTTTTGGCATGAGCCCCTTCTGTCGCTGCGGGTTGTGCGAGTATAACCAGACTTGGGCGCCCAAGGTGTAACGCAGGGTTTGGGCTCGTGCATCATTGGCGCTTGGCATCTTCAGCAACTTTCTCCAAGTAGTGCCGGGCGGCCTCATGTGCTTCATCCAATGCAATGGCAAGTGTCTGTGTATAGGTTGATGTCGTCACTGCTTCTGGTGGCACCCCGGTTAATAGTACTGTGGGCAATGTGGGTGTTCTTCCTGGTGTTAGCTGTGCTGGGGAAAACCCAGTGGCCTGGTGCACTGACGCGCGGTAAGCAAGTAAGACTAGTGGTAAGTGGTCGTCCCAGTCTTTCTGATGATCACTCACCTGTTTGGATTGCATCTCTGAGTGTGCGGTTGAAGCGTTCTACCATGCCATCTCATCTCTGCAGTTGTTCGTGTTCTACAGACATCTAGGAGGTTCAACACCTCGCAAAACAGGGTTGCTTCAAACATGTGCCCTTAGTCGGTGTCTACTATCTGGGAACTCCAAATCGGGACACAACATTCTTCACCAACCCCCGTGCTAGTGGCGTTGGGAACTGGGAAGACTTCAGGCCATTTTGTAAAATAATCCATGACCACTATTAGATGGCTGCTGCCTCTCTTGGACCAGGGGAATGGCCCTAACAGATCTACAGCTACCCGTTCAACTGGTGATCCAATTGTATAGGTCTGTTGTGGCGCTTTAGTCCTAGGTGCTTTCCCTCGACTTTCACAGATGTCACAGCTCCGCCCTAACTCTCGTATTTCGCGTGTCATACCAACCTAATAGGACTATCTTTGTAAGCTTGTTGTCATCCGTTTTGCTCCAAAGTGTCCCAAGTTGTGAGCTACCTCTAGAACCATTTGTCGACAGTGGTGTGGCACAAGGATCTGATGTACACTATGCGTTCCTGTTTCATTTTCCCAACTGCGAGTCATTTTCCCCATCTACTATTCTCAACCTACTCCACATTGCCCAGAGTGCTTTCTCCTCCGGCCCGCAGGCTGAAACTATCGTCCAGTCAGGACGCGCTCCGTGCTGTAATTAAGTCATCACTCGTTCCAGATGGGGATCTTGTTTTGGTTCCGTCTCGCAATCGAGGTCTGTCTCCAGTCCTATCCGTCTTACATTGGTTTGCACATCTTTCTCTTCTTGTCTCGTGCAGTACTTGCAGGCCTGCCCTATATGTGGTCGTCGGGAGAGCCCGTCCTCATTCCCATGGGTTGTGCCTTTCCTGTACACAACTTGCATGTTGTATGAGGGTGGCAGATTGTGTGTGTGGTGGGGGTTGCCTCTTCATTGTAGAGAGGCATGGTCTGTCCGTACAATTACTGGAGCACCATTGTTAAGTATATAGTGGCGGAAATGCGTCAGTGCTTTCTTTAATCCTAGCAATTCTCTATGGGCTACACAATAGTTGCGTTGGGGCTGGCTAAGGCACTGACTGAAGTAAGCTACAACCCTCTCTCTGGCCTGCTGTTGCGAGGCTCACAATAGGTCGTTTAATATTCACTACAAGCACTTTTAGTTAGGTTTAGGAGCCACCCAAAACCGTAACGAAAAAATTCTTATGATTTTCACGTACAACCAAGCCGTTGGTAGGGAAATGGAACTTCCGTAGTGTACATCGCACAGAAATCTTTCACCACTCGTTGGAATCGACTGCTTTTTTAGAAAACTTTCATGATACTCGCTACCCTCTCCAACCACCGGAAGTGTCCCAAAAAACGTTACAATGTTTTTTTACTTTTGTTTTGATTTTTTCATTTATATATTTTCATTTATATATTTTCATTTATATATTTTCATTTTATATATTTTCATTTATATTTTTTCATTTATGATTTTTTCATTTATATTTTTCATTTATTCATTCATTTATTTGTGAGATGAAGCGGCGTGTATACCAGCTATGGCCGGTACTGAATCCGGGTGCCAAGTTAGACCTCAACAACAAAAGGCTGATATACACGTCGCTCATCAAACCAATATGGGCGTATGCGTGCGAAATCTGGGGCTCCGCCTGCGCAACTGAGGGAGAAGATTGAGGTGGCCTACAGAGCACTCCATGAAAGAGCTGTGGGACACTCCAACCCTCAAGTCGCAGCGATCTCGGGCCCTCCACCAACCGAAAGTCGTAGGCTGAAGAGGAGACAGCTGAGGGACAACAACTCAGACGCAACACTCCCATAAACACATCATATCAAGACACAATCCAAGCAACATATTACTAACACAAACACCACTCCCTCCCCACATTAGCCTACCAGGCAATATTGTGAATAAACTGATTGATTGATTTATTTATGTTACAACTGTATTACAACATCTAGCAACGTTTTCCTAATACATTAGAGCGTTTCTGTGGTATATAGATCACTATCCACATCCACTACACATCACTCCACACTAGTGAGTCATGACAAGGTCCAATGGTTTGGTCCTCTTCAGTCTCCGTATGTCTCGGCTGTTGTCCAGTAGATTCAGTACTTCGACGTTTGGATGTTTGTGGAGCCGGCTCTTGTGCTCCATCGCAAGTTTTTTTTATTGTTTCGCCAACAGTCTCCATCTGTAGGTCGCGATGGAGATCAGCTGTCCGTACGTACCAAGGTGCCTCGACAATACACCGCAGAACTTTGTTTTGAAACGTTTGTATAAGTTGTATATTACTTTTCTTCGTGCAACCCCACAGATGGCACCCGTAAGTCCATATTGGTTTGATTACTTGCTGGTATAGAAGCAACTTATTGTGTGTTGATAGTTCAGAGTGTTTCCCTATCAACCAATACATTTTTCTGAATCTTAAGTTGAGCTCGTCCTTTTTTTTCTTCACGTGGGCTTTCCACCTCAGCTTACAGTCGAGAGTCATGCCAAGGTATTTTGCCTCGTCCGCATAAGGCACAGTTTGCGAGTAAATCTTTAATGGGATTACGTCCGTCTTTAGATTCGTGAAGTTTATATGGATAGATTTCGTTTCGTTCAACTTCATCCTCCATCGCTTAGTCCAGTTTAGGACTTTGTTGACAGCAGATTGTAGTTTACTGGTGGCTTCTACAGCTGAGTTTCCAACTGCAAGAATAGCAGTGTCATCAGCAAAAGTTGCAGTAAGTGTATCCACTGGTTGTGGTAGGTCTCTTGTGTATAGTAGATACAGTATGGGGCCAAGGACACTGCCTTGTGGAACACCTGCATTTAGTTTCCTCAGTTGGGAGTACTCGTCATCGTATTTTACTCTGAATAATCTACCTGCCAGGTATGACTTAAGAATTTGGAAGAATTGGGTCGGAAGGTCCCTTTGCAGTTTGGCGAGTAATCCTTGATGCCATACTTTATCAAACGCTTGTGAGACATCTAGAAATACAGCTGAACATATTTTCTTTTCTTCTAACGAGCGTTCAATCAGGTTCGTGATCCTGTGTACCTGGTCTATTGTGGAGTGTTGTTCTCTAAATCCAAATTGATGTGATGGAATGAGGTCTCTTTCTTCTATAATAGGTTTCAGTCTTTTGAGGAGTAACTTTTCAAAAAGCTTGGATATGACTGGCAAGAGAGAAATCGGTCGGTATGATTTCTTGTCATCACTAGGCTTGCCTGGTTTTGGTATCATTATTATCTCAGCTACTTTCCATTGCATCGGCACGTACTTTAATCTGAATGAAGCGTTGACAAGGTGAAGTAACTTTCGGAGACCTTTTTCGGGTAATTCTTTCAGTATTTTCCCAGTTATTAAATCGTATCCTGGGGCTTTCTTGGAATTTATGTTGGTCCTTATTTCATTCTTTATTTCAGCTAGCGTTACAGGTAGTATTGTGCACTCATCAATCTTTTCAATTTCCGTTGTATGTTCTTCTTCAGTCTGCCTATCAAAGGGTTTGAATGTGTCCTCCAGGTACATTGAAAAGAGATCTGCTTTCTCCTTTGCACTTCTTGCCCATGTACCATCTGCACATCTAATAGGGGACACTGGTACCTTGGGCCGCTTCAGATCTTTTGTAGCTCGCCATAAAGAGTATTCAGTATCTTTTTCGGGAGTGAGGCTGTGCAGATACCTGGCCAGAGTCTCATTTTTGATTTTCTTGGTCATTGTCTTCAGTTCATACATAGCCGATTCAAGTTTCTCTTATTTTCAGGTGTACGATACCTCTTCCAAATTCTCCTAGCTCTTCTTTTCGCCCTCACGAGTTCCCTCACTTCAATGGGATAGTTGCTGTGCTTACTGGTTATTTTCTTACTTAATGGCGTACAAGCCCAAGCTGCCACTTTTGTTTTGATGACGGAAATTTTTGACTGACCCCAGATAATAGACATATCCAAGTTATGTTTACTCAATTAGTAAATCTGTTTTTAAAAAGTATTTTTATTCACAATGAAATTTTACACAGATACGACTCTAACAGAAGACTGAGAACAACTACAATGGTTTGAGGATACAGAGGGTCTTATATACTGTCTTGGAGGGGCAAGTGTTTTGAAGAGTGCTAATTGCTAGCGGTTCTGGAGGACTGGTACAGTTGGGCAGATGATGATGTCATTGTTGATCTGTGCCCTTCTTGGGGACAAGCGAGGGCCTTTGTGTAGGTGCCGACAGGCGGTGATGTCATTTGGAACGTATACACTCTTGGAGAGTTGACACTATGCAGATCCTCTGAGTCTGTGTCTGGAGAGATGGGGTTGTGAGTAGGAAGTGCCAGGGACTGTGATGGTTATTCCTCCCTCCTTAGATTGAAGTTAGGGGATGAGTCGGCTTCAATGAGTCATATCCTCTGACTTCGGTTTTTGTACTATGATCTGAAACGGATGACTTGGGGGTTGTGTTAGATTTTGTACAATAGTTCCATTTTTATGATTTTTCCTCATATAGTTGAACAAGAGCAATAATACAACAATTATAGTAATTATGTATAGTGGGCTAGTGAGGAGGTGTACATAATCATAGTTAAGATCCAATTCGTTCTCCAAGAAAGATGACCAATTTTCGTGGAAAGAAGGGATGTGAGAATAGTCTTTAAGATCCAATTTGAGAGGATGAGAGTCAAGATTGGCAATTTCGTTTTGAGGTATTAAGGGGACTCTTAGCGTTCCTTGTACTAAATTAGTCGTTATTACCGGTGTGTTATTGATTGAGATTTTATTCGTGGTTGGTTGTACAATCCAGGTGCCTTTGACTCGTAGTAGGGTGTTTTTCTCATAGCTTTCATATTTTATTATAGCTTCTTTTAGAGTGGTTACGATTACGTGACCTGTTTCAGGTATTATTGAGTAAAACGGGTCATTGATAGAGATTTCTGTGAATTGACAATTTAGTATAGAGTTATTTTGGATTAGATTTTGCGAACAATTGGATATAACTGTACATAATTGATCATGATTACAATAATATTGGTTATAGTTGCTTTTGTAGCATATTTGGTTAGTAGAATAAAGGATTTTATAATTCTTATCAACTAATACATATTTATTCTTAGGAATAATAGTTACATAATTAGTACCACGAGTGATAGGTACAGATTGCATCAAGTACAATTGGGCTCCTATGTCTATATATACTGGGAGTTTTACAATGTAAGTGATTTGATTTTCTGTTAATGAGCACGCTATCTTGGAATTCAGTTCGTACTCTATGGTATTATTAAATAGTTTTAACTTTTTGTGATTTTCTTTTGCTATTTCTTTGAGTTCAGACTCCAGGTATTGTAGAGGAATTACACTGGGATGGGTGATGCCTAGTTTGCAGAAAGTGAGAGATGTCTCTATTTCTCTCAGTTGATTCAGTATGATATTTGCGTTAATTATTATTTGGGCGGCAGCTTCTTGTAAGTATATGAAGTCGATAATTGGTGATTTGTTTAATTTTGCCAATTTATTTTTTATTTCTTGGTTGTTTTGGTTTAGAATGGTAATAGTGTCGTTGTATTTTTGGATTAAGTCGTTTACGATACGATGTTCTTTCTTTTGTTGAATGGAGATTTGAGTGTTTTTGTTTTTCAATTTTTGTATGAGGTCATCGTATTTTATTCTGTCATTGTCGTCTAAGTTTCCTGTGATGAATTTTATTACTGAGCCTAGTCCATTGATAAGGCCTCTTTTACTTTTATTGGTTGTAATGTCTTTTCTGGGTCGAAGGTTGGAGAGTTTTTCTTTTGCTGTATTGAGAGTGGTTTTTATTGTTTCGATATGTTCTTTGAGGGTCGGTGTGATCTGGAATGATTTATTGTTTCTTTTTAAGGTCTCGAAGGCTTGAGATATTTCACTGAAAGGGGCATAAAGACTGTCTAAGTCATATTGAATTATGAGTAGGTGTTCACTCGTCTCTACGTATGCTGGTCCAAGATTGATAGGTAACAATCCTCCGCTACTGTCGATTTTTACGATTTCCGTGGCGAGGACGCTCGGTATGAATCTGGAACAAATTAAGAATCTAATTGTCCTCGCGTGATATTGTCGTAGATTTCTTCACGCAATGTTTGTGGGTTTAGATTAAGAGGTTTGGCTTGTGATATGAGGTCGGCAAATTTACAGACAAATGGTCCACAGTCATTCATATTGGTTTGTTGGGGTATTGATTTAATTGTTTTCAAGGTCCATTCTGATCGGTCTAAGGTTTGTTGGTGTTTGTAATGCCATTCTTGTTTTATGTATTGGAATGTGTTTTCTAATATTGCTCTACCATCGTAGGATAGTGAATCATAATATTCTATGGTTTTGACTTTGGGTTTAATGGCTATTAATCGCCAGTGGGCTTTTTCGTGAATCGGGATCAGTATGATGTCTTTACTAGTAAGATCGACATCTTTTGTGTAAGTTTTCACACGCTGATATCCGTTCAAGTATGATACGTATAAGAATGAGTGGAATGCATATGTTTTGGGGAGTGTTTCAGTTTCTTCGCTTCTTAGGTTAATAAGTTCCATATAAAAGTTTATAATTTGGTCGTTGAACCAATTAGTGTCTTCCACGGAATTTAAATCGTCTTCGGTTAACTTTATTCTTACTCGGGATTTTGGTTGTATGGTTTGTTTTACAATAGTTTGTTTTGTTATTTCTTTCGTTTTATCTTCTGTTTCACTATCGGAGTCTTCTATTACTTGAGGAGATGTTCCGGTTTTTATTGCACGGGGTCTCTTCACATTTTTTAAGTGGATTTTTGTTCGTGTGTTGTAGTGTCTAGGTTCTATTTCAGCCGTTTTCTTAGAAGGGTCGATATTTTTGATCGTTTCTTTATTATATTTCTTTTTCGTTTTATGTTGTATTTGTTTGGTTTCCACATAGGCTTCGGATGGTATGTCTGGTAGTATGGTTTCGCGTTTTTCGTTGAGTTTGTTGATGATTTTTTCTTTTGCCTTTGCTTGTTTGTCATGTAGTATTTTGTATAACTTACTGACTTTATCTTTGTGTTCTTCAATATACATGTTGGTTAGAGCTGATTCTATGTCCGGAGGGATTGGTGGTTTAGAACCAAGTGTTCCGTTGATTACCTCATAGGGTGTTACGCCTGTGTTAGAGTGAATGCTACTATTGTATGAAATGATTGCATATTTAAATCTTTCTTTTATTGACGTTTTCCTGAATTCTTCGCTCTCTGACATGAGTCTCAGCAATTCTATGATAGTAGAATGGAGTCTTTCGATGGGAGAGTTTGAGTTTGGGTTTTGGGTACAAGTGTAATGTATTTTTATACCTTGCACTTGTAGAAATTCTTTGATTACGGAGGAATTGAATTCGTTTCCGTTATCCATTATGATTTCAGTTGGGTTTCCATGGTGGGAGATGAACGTTAAAAGTTTTTTTGTGATTTCTATATTGTTTAAGGATTTAAGTGAGTAGGCTTGGGCATATTTAGAGAATTTGTCGATTATGGTAAGGAATTTTTGTCTTTCAATAGTTAGTGTGTCTATGTGGACAGTTTCGAAAGGTTTTGAGGGTGTATGAGTGATGTTGAAAGCGGGTTTTAAAGGGTTTCTGTCGTATTTACATTTTAGGCAGAGTTCACATTTGTTGATAGTGTTTGTTATATCGTTTTTCATGTTTGGCCAGAAATAGATTCTCTTTATGTGTTGGTAGGTTTCGTCTATTCCTCTATGGAATCGTTCTTGCCTGTGGTTATACAATATTATGTTTATTTGATCGTCGGGTTCCATAATGTCTAGTAGTTTTTCTGTGTACTTAGTGAGTCTGATTTCGGAAGATTTAAATTTGTTCATAAATATAGTGGAGAATGTTGGGTATATTTCAGTTTCGAAATATAGTCCGTATGAGATTTTTGGTTGTAGATGTTCAATAAGGAATTTTATGATTTCGTTTTCTAAATTTCTTTGGGGGAATTTCACTGTAATTCGTATTTTCTGGTTTTGGAATAGTTTTTCAATTTTTGTTTCTGTATTGAATTGTTCTCCTGTTGCTATGATAATCTGATTTTTGCAATGATTAATAGCGCCGTCTTTTATTGGTATTAGTGCTATCTCTTTTCCTTCTTTATCGGAATGAATGGTCTCGTGATCGGATTCTCCATCGTCGACATTCACGATGAGTGAAGGTGAGGTCTCTTGGATTTCAGGTTTGACTTCTTTAGTATTAATCTCTATTCTGGAGAGTGCATCCGCGTTGGCATTGTGTTTTCCTTTTTTGTACTTAATTTCGAAATCGAATTCTTCTAAGCGAAGTTTCCATCGGAAGAGTTTGGAATTGGGTTCTTTTAGAGAATGGAGCCATTGAAGGGGTTGGTGATCAGTTTCTAAGGTGAACTTACGGCCATATAAATAGGGTCGAAAATATTGGCATGCCCAGACGCAAGCTAATAGTTCACGTTCAATGGTTGATAATTTCCTTTCTGTATCGTTGAGTGTGCGGCTAGCATATGCGACTGGATGTATTTCATTTTCTATTTTCTGGGAGAGTACCGCGCCTAAAGCGACAGCTGAAGCGTCAGTATTCAGTATGAATGGTTTTTCAAAGTCTGGATATTTTAAGACTGGGTCATTCATTAGAAGGGTTTTACATTTTTCGAAGGCATTTACGTAATCTGTATCTTGGGGGTTTATTTTGTTCCCTTTCTTTAGTCTAATAGTAAGAGGTTTTGTAATGTCGGCCAGATTCTTTATAAATTTCCTGTAATAAGAGAGTAGTCCGAGGAATCCTTTGAGTTCCTTGGTAGTTTTGGGTATCGGGTATTTCCGAATAGCTTCTATTTTTTGTGGGTTAGGTTTTAGTCCTGTTTCTGTTATTTGATGTCCCAAGAAAGCTACTTCTTTTCTCAAGAATTCCGTTTTGTCTAGTTGGATTTTCAAATTCGCTTGTCTAAGTCTATCGAAGATTTGTCTTAATCTTGTAATGTGTTCTTGTAGACTTGAGGAAAATACGATTATGTCGTCCATGTAAACAGCGCATATTTCGTTTTGTATGCCTCGGAGGCAGTTATCCATAAGTCGTTGAAATGTACTCGGAGCGTTTTTCAATCCAAAAGGCATTTTCTTAAATTCCCATTTTCCATGTTCAGAGCTGAAGGCAGTTTTCGGAATACTTGATTTTTCCATTTTTACTTGCCAGAAACCGGATGTGAGATCGAGGGTCGTGAAATATTTGCATTTTCCTAATTTAGATAAGATGTCTTCTATATTCGGTAAATTATATTTGTCGTCTATTGTTTTTTGGTTAAGGGATCTGTAATCAATCACGATTCTGAATTTCTTTTTCCCGGAGGCGTCTGCCTTTTTTGGGACTATCCAAAGGGGTGAGTTGTATGGTGAGTTCGAAGGTTGTATGATATCGTTTTCAATCATTTTCTGGATTTGATTCTTCACTTCAGATCTATAAATTTCAGGATATCTGTATGATCTTGCGTACACAGGGATTTCGTCTGTGGTGCGGATTTTATGTTCTGTAAAAGAAGTTGTACTTAAGGGTTCGTTTTCGTCATAAAATACATCGGGGTAATCAAGCAAGAGTTTTTTCAATTCTGTCTTTTCTTCCTCGTTTAAGTGGTCTTGTCTAATGGTAGGAATAAGTCTTTTTGTTTTGGTTTTGCAATCGATATTGTTGATACTCATGTCTTTTTTTGTTATTGAATCGAACGTGTTGTCTGGAACCTGTTCAGCTGGAATAGGGGTTTTTATATTTAAAATTTGGTGAGTATTGGCTGTATTGATAGCTATGCATCTAGCGAGATTATTCTTTACCTTAACTAGGCAGTTTGGAATTTCAAACGGTCCTGATTTCATATGGTTGATGATAGCTGTGCCGTCTTTAACATCGGTGAGGTGGAGTTGAATTTGTTTTCCTGATCTTGGGGGTATTTTGTATCGTCTTGGTTCGGGTTTTTGGGGTGGTTCTTTTTCAATTTGTGATACTGGTTGTGATATTTGTGGGATTCTATAATATTTTAGGGGAATTTCTAAATTGCTCAAGGTGATTGAGTTTTTTCTTAGATTTAGGATCGTTCCAAGTTTTTGTAAATTATCTAATCCAAGGAGTAGGTCAAATTTATCGTGAAATTTAAATACATAGAATTTGCACTCAATGCTTTTTCTTACATTAGGGTTAATGAGGTTGTTACACAATTTAACACTATGGGTGCCGTTAGTTTTGCCATGTGATGACGTTACAAGAAAGTTATCTGGTTTCATGCGATTTTGAAAATATTTACGAGCTATGTCTGAATGGATGAAACTGTTGGATGAACCTGTGTCAATTAGGATTTTGAAATTTTTGTTAGTGATTAGGTAGGGAAGCTTGATCGATCCGTCGAGGTGGTTCAGGTTGAGTCTTCGTAGCTTTGGTCGGGTTCTAAAAAATGTTCTTGGTTTTCCTCTTCTTCTGTTGTTTGAAAATCTTCTTCATCGTAATTTTCATTGAATTCTTCTGGTGGTTCGACATTCAGTTCATGGTTCAGGGTTGTTTGATATGACATTGTGTCCTTCGTCCTGAGGTGATGAGGAATGTAGGGAGTATCAGGTTTCGGAGTGGGTTTTGGAAATGAGGTTTGTTGCACGGGTTTGAATGGGTTAGCAGGACTTTTTGAGGTCGAAGGTTGGTTCTTGTAGAAGGTCCTTCCGTTGTGGTTGGTCCTGACATCTTGTTTGAAGAATGGCTTTCCTGGAGGGGAATTGATCCTTTGATAATTTTGATGTTGAGGTTTCTGCGGGAATTGGGGTTTAGGTCTTTCCAAGTGTTTTTTCCTCAAATTTGGGAATTGATATTCGTTGGTGAGGATCTTAACGGCGTCATTAAGATCTGACGGTCCTTTAGTAATAAGTAATCGTCCGATATCTTCGTGAAGGCCCATTAGGAATGAGCGTAAGGCTACCCTTTCCATTAACTTCAATGTGGCTACAGTGAAGTGGTCATTCGAATTTTTCAATTTAGTGATCAGGAGTGTAAATAGTTTGTAAACTCTTGTATGGAATTCGAATGGATTCTCGTTCGCACCTTGCCTTAATTTTCCGAATTCTAATATTAGGTGTTCTTCATCCCTCTTATCGTCATAGTTAGCTACCAGGGCCGTTTTGATTTCTTCCCAGGTATTGAGAGGGGCGTTAAAGATTCCGGTGGCGGCTTTGCCCTTTATCTTTGCTCTGATGTTATTCAAGATGACTTTGTTTGTGTAGCTTTCTGTATCGTCTTCGTCATAGAAATGATCAATTATTTCCTGACATCTTTCAATAAATTGGTTGAGCAATTCAGGTTCTCCTGAAAAGTCTGGAATTCCGCTATAATCTGTTTTATCAGGTTTAGCTTTAGTAGATCGGGATGCGGGAACACGCATCGACTCAATCAATTGTTGGAGTTGAGTCGGCGTCATCGCCAAGAAATGTTGTTGGACAGTGGGTGGATTCGTTGCCATTTTTTCTTTAAATGGGTGTTCTGATCCAAAGAGTTCTCTTAATAATTGTCTCCTACAAAATGGAGGTGAATATGGTTTTTTGAATGAATAAGATTTCCGTCTACGAGGGCTTGGCTTCTTTTGATCTCGGCCTTCCGTTTTTAATTGTAGTCGGTTGAGATGGGTTAGATAAGTAAGTAAATTTGTACTTACAGAATCATAAGGGCGATCATCTCAATACGGTCCTTCTTGTGATGCAGACCGGGTGTGTCTCGTCTTCAGTTGCTTGGAGTCTTGTTCTGTCCAACGTTGGTCCTTGTAGAACCGTAGAGGTGTAGGACTGCAGGTGTTGTCTTCAACTTAGAGAAGTTAAACCAATTTGGTAGAATGAGCAAGAGTTCGGGTAGACACTTTAGTAACTCGAACCTACTGTGACTACACAAAATTTGGCCAGACAACGTCCTACCGACTGCGCCAGTTATGTTTACTCAATTAGTAAATCTGTTTTTAAAAAGTATTTTTATTCACAATGAAATTTTACACAGATACGACTCTAACAGAAGACTGAGAACAACTACAATGGTTTGAGGATACAGAGGGTCTTATATACTGTCTTGGAGGGGCAAGTGTTTTGAAGAGTGCTAATTGCTAGCGGTTCTGGAGGACTGGTACAGTTGGGCAGATGATGATGTCATTGTTGATCTGTGCCCTTCTTGGGGACAAGCGAGGGCCTTTGTGTAGGTGCCGACAGGCGGTGATGTCATTTGGAACGTATACACTCTTGGAGAGTTGACACTATGCAGATCCTCTGAGTCTGTGTCTGGAGAGATGGGGTTGTGAGTAGGAAGTGCCAGGGACTGTGATGGTTATTTCCATGTCAAAAAAAAAAAAAATAAAAAAAAAAAAAAAATAAATAAAATAAAAT
The DNA here is from genome assembly GCA_963920205.1 of Stenodema calcarata. Taxonomy (NCBI): domain Eukaryota; kingdom Metazoa; phylum Arthropoda; class Insecta; order Hemiptera; family Miridae; genus Stenodema; species Stenodema calcarata. The sequence goes on along the minus strand of CAWUBA010000165.1, from coordinate 5,187 downwards.
AAAATAAAAATAAAATAAAAACTTCAAAAACTCATACCTTGGGAACGGATTAAGATAGAAAGGTGCGGTTGGCGGCGTTCTACTCCATTTTCAGCTTTGTTTTACCCATTTTTTCTTTTACACCAAGTGCCGAACCCCCTGTATACGATAGTATAATTAGCTTAGGAATTAGGAATTAGCTTTAGTAGCCACTCAGCTGGTCGCCCTATACTGCTAAGTGTAGGACCTGAGGAGGCCAAATTTCTAATAGTACTTCCTCGGTATATACATACCAAATGACAGCTTCATGGTTCATTAACAAAAAATGAACATAGCTCTGCTATTCGTACAGTCACAGAGCTATGGTGAGTAGGAAAATATTCGCTAAATCGAGAGCTTCCCATCGAGTGGTGAACTTTTTTGTGAAGGCTAAAACATGTTCCATGTGAAAAGTAAATGGTAAAAAAATGAGATACGCGGTTATCATTGGATTCCATCAATATAATATATTGATGGTCAGTTCAGAAGACAATATTTGGCGCTCTTAGATTAAGAAACCACTATTATATAATCCGTTGTGGAAGGATTTGCAGAGTTTTTCAATGTTAAGTGCAGATATGAACTACTTGGATATTATAATTATATCCAAGTAGTTCATATCTGCACTTAACATTGAAAAACTCTGCAAATCCTTCCACAACGGATTATATTCTTCTGAATACTCCCTCCTGTCTAGATCACTGCTAAGTATACAATTACCTTGTGAGACCTATAACAAATAAGGGAGAGGGGCTGTCGGTAATTAGCTCAGTGATGGTATATACAATAAATGTAATACATTCTTTATTACATTAAATGTAATGAATTCTTTATGTAAATGACAAATGAAACATTTGCATATGATGAAAAATTATTCAGAATTGATTTGTATTGATACCTAATACTGGGGTTTCTAGTTTTACCTACTGGCATTGGCAATAACAACAGGAAGTACCTACCACCAAATTTTGCGGAATAATCTTCTTTCCGTAGACACTAAAAGTATTTCTGATATTCTTGGGGGAAGGTTACATTATGTTTGAACTCCATTATTTTACTCGTCATTTCACTATTTCAAAAAGTTTCTCGCCGACTTCTTTGCAGGTACGAATGTGCACAGCGACGCTCTCCGGCCCATCAAATTCGCCGGATGCGCCCGTCAAATTCACAGCCGGTCTGGTGATGGCTACTCCCATCGACGCAGAGATTCTGGGCCTCCAGGACCCGAGCGCTCTTAGAATAAGAATCCACTATCCTGACCACCAAACCCACTTTTGCGTTCCCACTTTCAATCATCTCAGACCCACAGGTAGGTCCGTGTTCAACTTTGAAAAACAGAGTGAATATTGCAATGTCATCCAGTTCTGACCTATATGTAAAATTTCAAGTCAATAGCTCATCATCAAAATTTAATTTGTATTATTACAAAAAGGTATTATTTAAACAATTTTACAGATAAGAAACCGAGTGAATATTGCAATGTGGTCAATCCCCGACTCACGGTTAAATTTCCAGGGTGGCTGACCTACCTAACGGCCGTTTTGGACGCGGAGTTTAGTCTTACTCCTAAACCTTTGCGCGCTCACTGTGAACGAACGGCTGGTCGTACAAAAATCCAGTTGGTCTTAAAAGATTCGTAATTCTTCAGGTCATTCAAAAGTGAACTAAAAATTAGACCGTTTGAACCCATTCCTCTTGAGCTAGGGTTATGAAAAGTTTCAAGGATCATTGTGGGGCTGGTCCGACCCCGGAAACCAAATTTCGCAATTTTAGCTCAACGCTAACTGGGCAAAACAGCACGGACGGCGTACGGCGGACGGACGGATTTTTGGTTTATTATCTTCGATAATGAACCATTGGAATCGCCCAAAGAAAAAAATTTTTTAACCCCCGCTCAAAATTTGTTGGTTTACGTTTCAAGATACGTAGATTCAGAAAATCGAATAAAAAATACCAAAAACGCTTGCATACAAGTCTGCAACGCATTAGGACATTTCATATCTTTCCCCTCCCTACTTCTTCCCTTCCATCTTCTAGCAATCTTTTCTTCCTCTGTGAATTACATTTTTTTCCTACGGTTGATAGGAAAGAAGTTAGCTTCAAGAGCCACTCAGCTGATCAAAACCCTGTGCACCTTATTGTTCATGTCCTAAGGAGGCTATCAGCCAAATTTCAGCTTCCTACGGTTGATAGGAAAGAAGTTAGCTTCAGGAGCCACTCAGCTGATCAAAACCCTGTGCATCTTATTGTTCACGTCCTAAGGAGGCTACCAGCCAAATCATAATAATCATATAGCCAAATTTCAGCTATACTCATATAGGTACCTACCTACCTCACTTCTACGAATCATAATAATCATTGAGCATATTTCGTTACGTAACGTAACGTGACATAACGAAAATTTGGTTGTGTGCCATAGCAAAGACATGAAATGTCAAAAAACTCTGCAAATTCTTGACACAACGGTTCATTATCTTCTTTGTACAGATCACCCTTCTGTCTAGATCACTAGGTCTAAATGTCTAGATCCTAAATGTTAGATTAATTATTATTATCAATTATCACTTATTATTAACAATTTTATCAAGTACCTAGTGAAAATTATTATAATTTATTGTTAGGTATTAATAATTCGTATTTATTATTAATAATGATTAATTAATACGATATAATTCTGGGGTTTTTAATGCTACGTCGGTAATAATCTTTCTATAAAAGAAGTACAGGTACTTCGAATGTAATTTCGAATGTTTGTTGGTAGGTCTACCAACAAACATTCGAAATTACCTTCATTTCCGTAGCACGAAACGCACCTCAGAACAACAAACTCGACATCACTTAAGCCATATGATGTTCCAAAGAGCTTGTTAGTATGAAAATGGACCTGTATTTCAACAGTTTGATTCATGATCGTGTTGTGAGGCACAATCTTTGAGCCGTCATTGTGAACGAACGGCTGGTCGTACAAAGCTGCGGATGGTCTTAAAAAATTTTACGGAACAAACTCTATCTAAATATGAAATAAAAAACATACCGTTCTATATGAATTTTTCGAGATATGGAATTTTCAAAATTTCAAAATTCGTTTTGAACCCCTTCCCCTTGACCTAGGGTTATGAAAAGTTTCGAGGACCATTGTGGGGTTGGTCGAAACCCATAAACAAAATTTCGTAATTTTAACTCAACGCTAACTGGGCAAAGTGGCGCGGACGGCGTACGGCGGACGGACGGATTTTGGTTTATTATCTTCGATAATGAACCATTGGAATCGCCCAAAGAAAAAAATTTTTTAACCCCCCCTCAAAATTTGTTGGTTTACGTTTCAAGATACGTAGATTCAGAAAATCGAATAAAAAAAATTCTGCAAATTCTTGACACAACGGTTTATTATCTTCCTTGTGCAGATCACCCTTCTGTCTATACCAGACATAAAATTACGAAATTTGGTTTCTGGGTTTGGACCAGCCCCACAATGGTCCTCGGAACTTTTCATAACCCTAGGTCAAGGGGAAGGGGTTCAAAACGAAATTTAAAATTTCGACAATGTCATATCTCAAAATATTTAACTGAAACGTCTAACTTTTAGTTCACTTTTGAATGACCTGAAAAATTACGAATCTTTTAAGACCAATTATTGGATTTTTGTGCGATCAGGTGTTCGTTCACAGTGAGCGCGCAAAGGTTTAGGAAAAACACTAAACTTTCGCGTCGAAAACGGCCGTTATGTGACCCAACCCCGATACGCCCAGAATAAAACTACCTTTTTTCATCTTCCCGGTAAACTACAGTCTAGAAATTTTAACCGTGAGTCGGGGATAGACCACATTGCAATATTTACTCGGTTTCTCATCTGTAAAATTGTTTAAATAATACCTTTTTGTAATAATACAAATTAAATTTTGATGATGAGCTAGATACTTGAAATTTTAAATATAGGTCAGAAATGGATGACATTTAAATATTCACTCGGTTTGTATGACATGGTATGAGTATGGGATGGTATAATATTGTATGTATGATTTGGTATAATACAGTATGGTATGATAGGAAAGAAATTCGTATGGTATGGTATGAGTACGGTGAGAATATGGTATGGTGCCGATTTGCAATACAGTCTGGTATAGACAGAAGGGTGATCTGCACAAGGAAGATAATAAACCGTTGTGTCAAGAATTTGCAGAGTTTTGTGATATATAATTTGAAATATGTCTACCATGAGCAAAATTTACATCATATACGCGAACGCATTTGGAATTCTACTAGTCATGAAGTGCGGCTAAATCACCGCCACTCGCTTAGTAATGTTACTTTTAAACACGTTACGGCTTGAGGGTTAGATTTGTTTTATAGTAGTTGCCTAAATGTGGATTTTATAGATGTAATCTTAATTATTTCGAATTTTCGGACAAGTACTTAGGTAGTCTTTGCTAGTGCATGTCAGATCGAAATTGATGCCGACAGGATTATTGTACCTAAAATCTTACTCTGGCATGCAGACTTTGAGTGTGGTGGGGGGGGGGGGGGGGGGGTCAATGAGGTTCATAACCTAACATACTCTTATTCTCATTTGTAAGGAACACATATATTAAATATAAATATATTATTGTAAGTCTTTATTGAACAACTCGCACACTTTGAAACTCATGAAGACTATGTGCCTGAAGGACAAAATATTACTAGCACCTGGAGGGGTCCTGCCAGGAGAACGCTCTCCGCGTTATAATATCTCGTGGCGGGCTCTCGCTCCTTTCAGTCTTCCTCATTACAAGTGCGGTATGTCATAATTTTGGCTCCGTTGCAGGTGGCGTCGGAGATTACAGGTTGCTCACGAAGGCCCTCGTCTCCCACGGAGTTTGGTCTGAAGCTTGCTACATCGAGATCTCCCTCTGCATCGAACTCTCTGAAAGCGAGTTGGCCCATCGGATCCAATACGGGATCGACCCGTACCTCGAAATCTGCAAGCCCCTCAAGCTCTACGTCGCTCCCAAGCCCGTCAAGAGGGGAATCTAGAATTCGGTCTCCTTCGTCCCTGTAAATATTCATCCAGCGACTGCCCTGTAATTTTTTCAAATATGACATACTACGTTGTTTATTGATGTACCTAATTGATTGTCGACACAATCGAACCATAGTCCAAACTTAATATTCCGTAGCTTTTACAAATGATCA